>JANSTX010042506.1:0-12579 GCA_027564355.1 Penthetria funebris | reverse complement strand
AAATCGATGATGATATTCAACATCAAATAAAGTGCGGTTGGATCAAGTGGAGATCAGTGTCTGGAGTTTTATGTGATCGAAAAATGCCACCAAAAATAAAGGGGAAGGTATATGAAACTGTTGTTCGATCGGCAATGACTTACGGTTCTGAATGTTGGACTGTAAAAAGAGATCATATGCAGAAACTTCAGACAACCGAGATGAGAATGTTGTTGTGATACCACATGCTGAAGCGGTTGAGTAACCTATAGAAGTTACTAGATAACTTCATTCATCATTGATTACATTACACACTAAAATACCATTATGAGGATTATATGTTATTAGGGCGTCAATGAAGGCATGTACACTAATATTTTGATAACGAAAACAACTCCGAACCAAATTTAGATTTTTATCTTTTGCAAATTGATCATTACATTTTGTATATCATAAAATAGAATGAATGCCGAAATAACGCAAATTAGAAACTGTTTTAGTAAAGACATGGAATGTGATTTGTATATTGGGCCAAAAAAATATTAGAACTTTCTATTCGATATTCACAACTTATGAGGACAACAGAAATAATATAAATATTCGCGACAAAATTACAATAATTTCCACTCCTATACAATACATACCAGATTACTCACGTACTAACTGGCGACAATTTAACTCTGCTATAGATCAACTAATTGATCAACTCCGCCCTATCCAAATTATATGAAAAATTTTTCACGTATAAAGACTTCATTGAAAGCAAAGGACTTCTTCATGACTCACAAATGGGAATCAGAAGAGGATACTCCACCAGTCACACAATAATTTCCATGCTAGATATAATCACATCAACAATTTACAATCGCGAACTAACAATCGCCGCTGCTCTAGACTGCGAGAAGGCTTTTGACACTGTTTGGACTACAGGATTAATTTTGAAACTAATATATACTCACGCCTTTAATGACCATTTAGTAAAAGTGATCTATAACTTTCTAACGAGTAGGTCCTTTAGAGTCCGAAATGGTCACCATATGTCTAATCTTCATACTATCTCAGCTGACGTGATACAGGGTTCTATATCCGTCGCTACCCGTTTCCCCTTTATATTGCTGACCTACCGTCTTCCTCCCTCGGCCCTAAAATGTCTATACTCCATCCTATTACCAAAATTGAATACGCCGACGATGTACTTTCCCTCGCCTCACATAATAACCTATCGATAGCAACTGCTGAACCTACACTTAGAAACTATAATTGACTGGATGAAATCTATGGAACATGAAATTGAACCTGAACAAATGCGAAACAAAAGTATTTAGGGGCACCGGTCGACTAACCTGACCTTACGTACCAATCATGGCAAGAGACTTACGGCTTTTTATTAATGATCAAAGGCTACAAAATGTCAACAACATAACATAACTTGGTATTAAATTTACAAATACATTGACATTTAAATCACATCTCGACAACATTACAACTAAGCCATTACTCATGTTACACTTAATTAGGTCGATCTTAAAACATATTAGTAAACTTAATAAAAAAATCAAGATACTTTGTTACAAACAACTCATGGGACCTCTAATGACACACGCATTTTTCCCATTAGTGTTCAATATCATCACACTAAATGGAAAAAATTAGAATCCTTGAACGAAAAGTTCTTCGACTAATCACGGGAGCTAGAAGGCCTAGAGGTGAATACAGACATATAAGTAATCGTCGAATTTATCGAGCTGCCGGTATCGATAGAATTGACCGAATATTGTTTAGACAGGCTTTAAAATTCTTAGACAAAATTAGGATCTCAGAAAATTCTATCATCTGAAGATGCAATACACCGATCAGATTTTATGAATCGGTCAATCATTGAATAAAAGACCGAATAAACCTTTTTTATTTGAACGAAGCTGGTTTACTATTCCTACCTCCTAACTATATACCATCAACGCTCTGACGCTGACACGACTTTGGTTTATAATATTGAATAAAATCCTAATTGCATTCACGATGACCTATAATTATAATACAATATCAACAGTTCACATTAATAGCATAACCCCAGTTAATAATATTGTATCTACTTACAACGGGTCCACGTGTACCTAGAACACCACTATAAATTCAGTACCTGTAACCAATATTATAGGCGGCTAACGTGAGCCCAAATCACCACTTACCTTCAATGCAGTTTCTTCCATTTCTTCCACCTTGGAATTATCTATTATCAACTTATCTACAAACATTAAATCATAATAATTCCATTTTCATAATGTCATTAAAACACTACTTCAACTCGCCAATCCAATTCTACACTCACTGATCAAAAAAAAAAAAAAAACAATGTTACTACCTTGAAATTAATTTATTTCAATGTACATAGACACCATTGATGGAGCAACAACTAATCAGAAGTTCAACTCTTTGTTGATTGCTCCCTCAATGTCACTACTTATTTATCGATCTCTCAGTCTCCGATATCGGAGTGACGCGCTTCGGCTAGTTTTTCCTTTTTCTTTTCCTTTACCTCCCATATTACCCCCATAGTCACTCTACACTGGTTTTAGTAATCCTTTTTTCCCAATATTTGCCCCAATTAGTCCCCAACTTTCCCACTGTATACACATATCATTAAACCTCCAAAAATCTATTTGTACAATAAGCATCTGGGTTTGATGCGATGTAAATTTAAAATTGTTATTTTTCACAAATTATTTACAAATATCATTTAATAAAGGATTTTTGAATTTGAAAAAAAAAATAGAAATAAAGATCTTACGTACGTTTACCAGTCATTCACTCTGAGATAGTATCTGAAGTGATGATATCCAAGAGGACAGACATAGTAAAATTAGTTAATTTTAAGACAATCATTCCACCTCGATCACGGTTTATGTCAGTAATTATGTGAGACTAAAAGGATAGTGTTAATGGTGTGTTTGTGACTGGTTGAAGAACATCTATGTAACACAAACTATGTAATTTGCTAATCTAATTAAAATTGTTATTATAGCCAAATATTAGCTTAAATTATGTGATAAAAATACACAAATATTCACATCTTTTAGCTGTAGAGCTGAAAATTTAAATATTATAATATTCCTGCGAAATTAAGTGTATTTGGAATTTACTCGTGCAAAGGAAAGTAGAAAAAATTTGCTTTGGGACGTGCCCAAATGATTTTCACCATAAAGGTCTTATAAATGTTTCTTAATGATTTACCCATTTTTTTCACAAAAAGAAATTTTATCAATAAATGGGTAGTAGACCTTTTACAAAAATAAATTTATAAAATTATAAAGCCATTTTCTTTTCTAAAATTTTTAATGGCAGAACTTTAAAAAAGAAAAGAAAAAATATTTTAAATGATTTTTTAAAAAACTTAAAAATTATATCAATTATTTTTTCATTATTGGAACATGCTACATCTCTAATATAATGCTTTAATAGTGCACGAGGATTATTATTATTTTAAATTGAAGTACTACTTATTTAAATATTGCGGTCGGCTAGTACACCTACACTCTTGATGATTAAATCTATGCACACTTAAAATTGATTAGTTTGGTTTATTTGAAAAAGAAATTAATTTATTTGTCATAGAAAGAATTTTATCAATATAGGGATAGAATTTGCACCCAAATAAATTTAGAAAAAAGAAGTTAAAACCATTTTCTTCTTCTAAAATTTAAAAAAAATTTCAATAGTTTCAAGAAATTTAAAAAATAAACAATTGTGTCAATTATGTATCCATATTCGGAGCATCCTACATCTCTAATATGTTTACAGGATCAATTATAATTATTCCGGTTATACATTTCGTTAACAACATCTTTATATCCTCGATCACAAGCCATTATTGACATGTCCTTGATGTAAATTTAGTACCCCTTCTTAACAAAACTATTATTATCATATATTTTTCATAATAATTTTTTTATTATGAAATCCTTGCAATTTATTTATTTATTTTCTAATTTCAGGTAAGCATAGATTTGTTTTGATTTAGTACCACTAAAATAGACATTTACAAAATAGTAGTTAAGGTAATTTTTATAATTTGTTTCCAAAAAAATGACTAAAATTATTAGTTAAATAAAATTATTTTATAAAAAATGGAGAATATTTCAGATGTATACAAATTCAATCTAAAAATAAACAATAACTAGTTCCTTCTAATGTCTGGATACCCTCTACTTCATTTGTATAAATAAAAATGAAATTTTGCCTTTGAGAATACTTCTTAATATTTTCTTTTTATAAAATATTTGAATATGTCCCTTAAGAACTATAACCAAAATGAATTGTGGTCCTGGAATTAGAAACTTTTAAATATTATGTGCATATCTAACAAATATGAGTAAACCAATTAATTTCCATTATATCAAATATTGCCAAAATATCAAATTAAATGCAAGCATTCTATTTTTATGTATCTCTTACATTGTATCTTAATCCACATTTGAGGCAGCTGGCTGATTGTTTGATAATATAAAATTATTTTGTAAAATTATTTATAATAATTTCAGAATTCTAATTCAGGATATAATCAATTTAAGTGCTAAATTTTAATGAAAATGTCAATTTTTAATATTCGCAATTAAATAAACACGTACACCCCAATATATCATCTGAAAACGCTTAATTTTACAAATTAACTAGAAAAATAACATTGGGTCAACAGCAGGACCTTTAAATTCTGACTAAAAGCTTGCTATCTGAAGGCAGTGTTTTGTATTATCACATATATTTCAAACAGATGGGTTTATGAGAAAAACATTTTAAGTATTGTTTATAGTATTATAATAGAATTCTTTATTGAGAACACATCTCTATATTGGACAAGTTAATGAACAAGGGAAATCTATACCACATACTATCAGATGATATCTAACTGATCACGTTGATTTTCTCGGATTTTCTGTCGACATTTGTGTGTTGTCGCAAAATGATTCATTATCATGTCTGATTCACTTTCCGACAACACACAAATGTGGTCAAAAAAGTCGAGATAATCAAGGCGATCGGATAGATATTATCCCTCCAAACGATCTAATGATCAATATTGCAAATGCAAAAACTACTGAAAATTCTATGGCAAATAAATAGATAATGTAGAGGACTTGAAGTATTTGAAAAGTTTTTTGGAGAATTGATGATGGCGCTACAGATGTAAAATTTCTCATATAAAAAGCCTGGCAAATGAATAGTCTGCCAAATATTGTCTGGAGGTCGTCAAATTTTTTTAAAAATATGCAATAACAACAAATACAATCTCAAACAAGAATTTGTGGAGATTAACAGATCTAGAGGCAATATTTTCAACAGAAAAAATAATTTGAATTAAATTGACCATGATATTTTAAGACACGCATTCAACATTCGCATTGTAATGGATAAACCGGTTGCCAAAAACAATGAGAAAATAACCATCATTAAGGAGTCAATTACTAGTCATGGTGATGGATAATGGAGACAATGGCGGTTATTTTTTGACGCTCGATTAACCGACAGTAAACTTCAAGATAATGTTATAAAAGTGTGTTTTGCGAAGTTGCTATTAGTTATATAAAACGTTGATTCTCTGATAAATAGCCTTGGCCGAGCGGTTAACGTAAGGGCTATATTCGTAGAATAATATTATAAAATATTCACTTTCACTTTAACAAAAACTTTATTTAATCTTAATTCTATTGAAAAATACAATACAAAATGTTTCTATTTTCTATTACTTATAATTCGCTAACAGTAAAATTTATTTATTTCAATATCTCGATGTGTATTTTATTAAGCTTTATTTTCAACTGACTTCTCCTGTTTATAACGCCCGTGTTTATATTAGATTTTTGTTTACCCCTTGAACTTTCTCGAAGCTTCTAGTTTTTGAAGCACCTTATACATTTTTCTAATTGAATGTGTACTAAATATAAAACAGGGCCATACTTGTAACAATAATAATTGTGATGTTTCTAATAGTTGTTTTGACGTTAATGTTAGTATTTTTCGAAAATGTATGTAATTACTTTCATGATTGACAGGCTGATGAAACACGTACACGGCTCTGAAAAAAGTTCAGCCATTGAGTGTTCGTCTTGAGAAAGCTGGAGCTGTAGTCGCTCTTAGTTAAATTTTTCTAACTCAAGCCGACCCTCGATAGATTCACAGTAACTCTTCGAATTCTTGCATTTGGCTCATTTAATGACTTTCTTATATTCCCTTAGGGAGTCTTTAAAGGCAGCAAGAAATCGTATCTCCAACAGATATGGAAATGTTTTCGAGTCATTTTTCTGGGGTCGAATAACTACCCCTGTTACAAACTTCTAGATTATTATATAGTAGAAATTCAAAAAGTTCTTCACCTCTTTCATTTGTTTCCGAGTTGGCGCATAGAGTGTGTTTGACGTTAGCATCGCACCCATGTTGGTGCTGTTTCTTTCGTGTGCGTTATTTTACAGATGAAGTCAGTAAACTCTGTCGGCGGCATGGGGTTGTCATGACCCATCCACACTGAACTGATGAAGCAGTTTAACAATAGTTAAATCTTTTGAGTTATAATTATAGCAACGGACTGCATTAATGTAGTTTTTAACAAGTATGCACTTTATTGGCCTTACTGCATTCTGATCTACTAGCTTGTAGAACAGATTATAATCGTTGTAGTTAAGCCCCCTGCTATTTGGAGCATTGAACCATGGTTCTTGAATCAGGGCTTTTTCGATTTGCTCCTCTCTTATGAGCAGTATATCACAGGTGGTGCTGTCGCTGACGATGTATCGCTTGATTTCTGTCATTGTAGTGGAAGTTTTAAAATATGACAACAATTGTTGGGTATGTTGTCTATCATCATTACCTGTATACCATAGCGGTTCATGATGTTAATTTGACGTTAAAAATAGCAACTTTAACGTTAAGTATTTGACTAATTCGATAGAGTGACGTGTAAAACCATCTAGTTTGTTGATAATATGTTTATTCAGTTATAAACGCAATCAAAACATAAACGTCTATATTTTTCTTAGCACGTTCTCAGACCTAAATTGACATATTCTGTGTTCGTCTTGCAACATTTTTCAAATGTAATATAATCCAACTTTCAATGTCAAGTAACGTAAATGATGGATTATCCTGCCCGTTTAGATTATGTACTGTATATTTAGAAAAAAATGGTTGGTATTTAAAACTAATCTGATATTAGTACAATATATTATATTCAATTAGTGCTAGTTAAACTTGTAGTTATTATGACGAATTTCGAAGCACTCAAAATCGGTAACACCTCGTTACATCTTGACACTTTATAACAGTTGTACGAGTATTATTTAATTCTACCAAATTATTGCTGAACATTTTCTCTGCTTTAATCCAAAACCATATACATCTTTCGAATGATTTTCTAATTGTCAATTATTTGTTTGAAATAATGATGTTATTTCAGTAACTTCACAATTGCTCTGCTTGCATGTTCATGAACCTTCTTCATACACCTTTTAAATTGAAAAATAAAATCTATGACTTTTGAATTATTCAGGCATTTGAATTGAAGTTAGAAAAAAAAAAATGTATACGATTTTCATTCTGCGTTCAACCTTAAAGTTTTTCGTCTTCGCTCAATATTATTGCTAAATAATTTATGAAAGTAGAACCAAGCACTTTCAAATCATTAATTATTCAATGAATTTCTGTAACAAAAAGAAAAATAGTAAATAACATTTAAAATTTATGTTTCATTTAAGTTACAGTATTTACTAAAGAATTATATATAAATTATAGAATTGTCAAAAGAAAGTATAAAATACAAAATAATATACCCTAGTTAGATGTAATCAATTTATGTGGAAATGAATTTTAAGAAAAATTAAATTGCCTTATAAATTTCCAATTTTTAGAAACCCATTTTAAAATCAAAGATAAAATATAATATAAAGGTGAGAATTTACTTCTTTCTGATATCGGTCACAGAAATGTATATATATATACACGTCATATTCTGACGTTAGTATTTCTATTTTGCAGTATTTACACTTTATATAGATGAAACGAAAAGTTGTATAATGAACAATTTATATTGAAGTTTCCAATTCGGTTTTAATCCGTATTGACATTAATTATTAATTAGCACAATTTTATACGTATATTAAACATAATTCAGATGTTGATGAGGATCAAGAGCAGACTCTTGGTCCTCATTATCATCACAAAATATTTAATCCTTAAACGAAAAGATCTTTAACTAACCACCGGCGCTTAAAGACCAATTGGTGAATACAGATGTATTATTAACCATTGAATTTATCGTGCTGCTTGTATTAAAAAAATTGAAAGAATATTAGTTCGATGCAGGCTTTAAAATTTTTAGACAAAATTAGGGTCTCAAAAAGCTCTATCATCCAACAGAGATGCAACAGACCGACCAGAGTTTATGAATCGCTTATTCAATAAATAAAACACCCAATACTTTATTTCATATAAACGAGATAGGATTACTATATACAATAATTACATTACTCTGACCTGAATTTCAATTATAGTAAATTTATTTTGATGACTGGGGTCAAACAATAACAGCATTACAAACAAAAAATTTTATCAATCAATGTTCTTGTTTACGTAAAATATTGAAATGATAAATAATGTGTATATTCCTGCTCGCCGGTTACACATTGGCCTTCTAATGGATTATGAACTACTAACACAAGAAGATATTTTTCATACACAAACAGATATTCGTTTGCTGAAAACCATGGTTTATTTCTAAGTTCACAATTATGTTTCCTGAATTCCTCAGACAATAGGCCATTTCCGGACAAAAGTGACTTAATGTGTCGTACATGTTTTGTTGTCCAATATACAAAATTAGAATCACAAAACATCGTACTAAACATTTGTGAGCAAATTTTACTAATTTAAAAAAAAAATAATGTCACAAGTTTTTTAGTCAAGGGTTCACAATAAAATTATTGACACCAATTGACAAACAAATTATTATTATTAAAAATCTTCATTGTTGTGAACCAACCTTAAAATCAGTTGTTTTAAGAATAAGTACTTTTAAAATACGTTTCCTGTAGTAGTGGTGCACATTTTTTTAACAAATTTGTTTATGGTCGTAAACTTTTAATGTTAGTTTTTTCATTTAACTGGTACCTATAGAGTAACCTTCCAATAATATTCTTTGTTTCAATATGTCAATCTCGAATGTGACAGACATGTTACGTAACTAAAAGCCGAAAAAAAAGTTGATTTGAGCATGCCCGTCCGCCCGTCTGTGCGCACGATAACTTGAGAATGATTCGAGATATCGCTATGTCACTTTTATTTGATTTTTGAGGCTAAGTTCGAAGATGAGTAAAATTGGAGTACTTCTTCAAGAACCTCCAATACAAACTTATTACTCCTTTTTCTAATTTTTAAATTAAAATTGTTTGTATAATACATACAGACTTCAAATTTTACATTTAAATCTGATATTATTATTGAAAGAATGTGAGGGAGTATATGCTCAATCGGATTACTCCTTGGAGTACCTACAATGTATATTGTGCACGATAACATGAGATTGCATTCACATATCGTCATAAAATTATGCATGTGTCACGTTTATTCGATTTATGAGGCTAAGTTCGAAGATGAGAAAAATTGGAGTACTCCTTCTAGTACCTCCCAGACAAACATTTTACTCCTTTTAGATTAAAATTGTTTGTATAATACATACAAACTTAAAATTTTACATATGTAACTGGTATTCTAATTGAAAGAATGTGTGGGAGTATAAGCTTAATCGGATTGCTTCTTGGAGTACCTCCCATGTATATTGTGCACGACAAGTTGAGATTGCTTTGACATATCGCCATGAAATTATGTACACGTTATTTTTATCTCATTTGTGAGCGATAGTTCGATGGTGAGATAAATTGGAGTACTCCTTCAAGTACCTCCTATTCAAACTTTTTAGTCCTTTTAGATTAAAATTGGGTGTATAATATCATGTTTAATATAATTATATTATATATAATTATATTGTTCTTTTGTATTATATACCTGTAATTTTAGGCGGGTAACAAAGTTTCAAGGAACTCTTGTATTTGAGATCATTCGTATATTGTCTTGAAGGAATAATCGTTATTATAATTAAAAGTATATGAAAATGTTAACTTGATCACTAAGATTCCTAGCGTACCTTCCATGCATAATTTCTGCTCATTAGTGATTAAAATAAGTTATATGATAGTAACATTCACTAATTTAAGCGAAAATTCTAGGTACGCGATATCAAATATTTTGCAATTCTCTTTCATGAATATTTATATATTATGTTGTGATCCGTTAAACAATTTCCAGGGCCTTCAATAATTGGCAACCAATTATACATTTCTCTTGTTTTACATCATTAGACTACAGTATTTAATTGAAGTAGCAGCTTACTGGAAGCAATTTCACAAGTTTTCCAATTCACCTGTATATCCAATTATTATGACATCATGTCAATTTCGAATGTGAAAAAATCAGTTGCTGTCTATATTTATTCCTCAGTCAATTGAGATCAGTTATCAAGTACTCTATGTTACCATCCATTTCATTCGAAGAGATATATAGGACCAATCAAACATCGAATTCATTAGCTAATGATTCAAATTATTGAAGCTGAAACTTAAATTTTATATTTTAAGATGTCTGTTATCAATAATATTTAGTTAATGGTTAATATATTTAAAATGCTTGAATGATGTTACTAATCTCAAATATAGCCACATATTTAAAAATAGTAATGTTTATCTGTGGTCTCAGTCAAATAAAAATAACTTTCACTATATAATGATATATCATTATAAACATATAAGATTTTTTAAAAGCTGAATGCACATAAGGTCACCACCTACAACTTATTTAAGATTAAAGCAATTTTGTATCCACATCTGATTTCGCAACTGTCATAATCTGCCGGATTACAAACATTACGTGAATGTGAAATATATTGAAGGTTACAACCAACGTATTTATAACATATATTATGTATCTATATATTATATAAAATGCTACTTAAATAAATTTTAGGAAATATTATATATGTTAAATATAAATACATGTAATTCATGATTATCATCACCTCAACATTTTTTCCATCGGACGTAGCTAATTGAAGGATAGTTTCATGTTGGGTGCCCAACATTACGAAAGGTAACTGCAATTCATCATCATCATCATCTCGACCTTTACTCCATGCTGGAGCAAAGAGCGTCAACGAACAACCGTCACTTCACTCCATCCCCTTCCACTGGTACCAACCTCCTTAATAACAGTTCTTCGCCACGTTGTTTTTAAGTTAAACGGGTCTCCTAATGCATTGCGGATTACAATCAAGTGCGTATTTTGTCAGGTGAAATCCAAGTTTCTCTGTATATTCTTTTATACGCAAATATAGTACCCCAATTACAAGGTTATATACTGTTCGTATCACCTACTACGTGTTAATCTAAAATAAGAGGCACTGTAAAAGTCCTTATCATCAGACAATACCTGCTCTTCATGTGAGTAAAACTGAACTATTATTAAATATTTATTTTTTTTTAAAATATGTTAAGGACGTTTTCATTGTGTATCTGTTACAAAATAGATCCATTAGTATAAGACTTTTTTTGTTTCTTAAAATTATCTTTAAAATACTTACGGAATTTTCTAACTAATAAACTCTCCTAATGTTTACTTTTAAGTTAATACAACAACAAAAGAGTGAAAACTTTTTAAAAAGGAATTCGAAATATTTGCAAAATACTTAGTTCTTCCCCAATAAAACCAATAGATTTTCACTCACATAACTGCGTATAACTCATAACAATGTATATAACTCGTATAATATAACATAAATGAGTCAAGAAAAAAAAAACAAACCCTTATTATAGGATGTGATAACCTTTTAAATGTTATTGTATTTCAATCAAAACACTTGCAAGCATTAAACTGTGTTACTTATTTGCATATCGTGTGCTAAACCATAAAATTTTAATTATCATTAAATATTTATGTAATAATGCAAATCTTATTTACTTCTTCTTTCACTTATATAGAAATAATTATTTACGACTAATTATTACATAATCTATCATCTGAACCTTTACGCTTCAAGGTGTGTGGAGGTGAAGATAGGTTAAGTAACCTTGTTGATAGTTGGGACCAATCCTGATGCGTCAAACTAAACTATGGTAAAGTTGTTAGATGTATTCTTGATATTTTCACGATCTTCTGATAGGACCGGATCTCATTATACGTTTCTTTTCCTTTTTAGGCACTGGGAACGAAGTTCTAAGGGTCAATTGTATTTGATTCCGTTCATGTAACGCCAAGAAATAAACATCCAGAAAAAAAAAAATTATACAGAAGTGCTTATAATTGAAAAAAAAGTTGATTTAAGCATCCGTCCGTCTGTCCGTCCGTCCGTCTGTCCGTCCGTCTGTCCGTCCGTCTGTCCGTCCGTCCGTCCGTGCGCACGATAACTTGAGAACGCTTTGAGATATCGCTATTGCACATGACATTATTATCTGATTTGTGAGGCTAAGTTCGAAGATGAGGAAAATTGGAGTACTCCTTCAAGTACCT
>JANSTX010042495.1:0-12580 GCA_027564355.1 Penthetria funebris | reverse complement strand
TACTTTTTATTTTTATTATTAATAATATTTGTCTATACAAATATTTTCTACAATTGTTATTGTAGAAAATATTTTGTTGATACAATTCTTGACAAACCCTGAGTATAAAGAATTTGTTTGGAATGTATTAGACTAGTAGTTTTCAATACTATTACGCCTTGTGAAAATTTTCTCATTGGCCATCCTTGTTTTAGACTATTTTCATACCCTTTAGTTACGAGTTTCAGAATCCTGCTTTTGTTGACTTTTTAATCTTCAATTTCTCGTTTTCCTCGATTATAAAATATCTAGCATTGTCGACGAGAGCAGCTTTAAAGTTTTTGACAATGTAATGCAATGCTGTAAACGTAAAGTTATCCTTATACAGGAAATTGCATGTTTTATAGAAAATTATTAAATTTATTTAATTCGATATAGTTTATTCTACCATTTCGTACACCAATTTTTAATATGAAACATGAAAAATTCCTCGATTTATATGACTTGTTTTGGTCAGTCAATTTGTTGCGGCCACTTTTTTGTTCTTACATTTAAATATAATTGTCTTGAAACACTTTGTGCACGATGATCATCTAAACGCCACAGAGGCATATAGGTTGGCAATACGTTATTAATTTGCCGTTTACAATACTTTTGTAACAACAAATGTCAATCGAAAAATAACATTTGTTTTTCGAAAATAATGTGAAACATGTTGTTGTTGGTCGACATTCCATATTATTACTGAATGTACAAAATTTCAGTTATTTGTAATTAAACATTTCTGGCAAATAGAATTTTCAATGGTTATATTATCTATAACTTTATAGTGTATCTGTAGTTTTTAATCCGGCATCATGATTCTCATCTGACATGTCCTGTTTTCCTGTTTATTTCACTGATTATTATCGAATTAATTTGTTATGGATATCAACAATTTGTTACAATTCTATATATAATGATTTTAATGTTATAAATTTATTCTAGGGTATGATATGTCACCGTTTATTAGGCGCTATGCAAAATATTTAAATGATAAAGCATTATCATATCGTACAGTAGCTTTTGACTTTTGTAAAGTTAAACGGGGGAAAGAAGAAGGGTCACTGCGTGCAATGAACGCTGATAAATTGTTAAAAACTTTACCAGCGTTACAGGCACAATTAGATGGACTATTAGAATTTGATTGTCAAGCTAATGATTTATCTAATGGTTTGATGTTTTTATTTTTTATTTTTTTTATGTTTTAACCCAATCAATTTATATGTTGTTATATTTAATTATAGGTGTTATAAATATGTGCTTTATGTTACTGTTCAGAGATCTGATTAGATTATTCGCTTGTTATAATGATGGTATTATTAATTTATTGGAAAAATATTTTGATATGAATAAAAAGCAATGTAAAGATGCATTGGATTTATATAAGAAATTCTTGGTGCGAATGGATAGGGTTGGCGAATTTTTAAAAGTCGCAGAGGTTTGTTTATTGCCATAATCTATATAAGTTTGTTTTTAAAATATTTAATGTATATTTTCCGTTTAAGGACAAAGGTCCCTGTTTTTTTTTTTTTTTTTTTTTGATCATTCAGATTATACAATTTTCTAGTTTATCTTAATACACATTAATAGAGACATAGACATGACAAAGTTTATCGACCAAATTGAAATTTATGAATTTTGTAGTTTATAATAACATATTAACATCACTTAAATCTCATACATTTTTAAAATGTTCTACAGGTGATGAGAACTCCTTCGATATAATCACAACTGCATGCTTTTTAAAGTATAATAATAATGATTCAATATTAATTAACATTTTTGTCTGTAGAATGTAGGAATTGACAAGGGCGATATACCTGATTTAACAAAAGCTCCAAGTTCATTATTGGACGCATTAGAAGGACATTTGGCATCATTAGAAGGTAGAAAGGGATCTGCTGCAAATACACCAACACAAACATCAAGGTTAGTTTTTATTTTATATTATAAAAGTCTTTTTGAACTACTTTAACTATTTTAGTATAATTTTTTATTTAATTATTTTCAACAGTACAATGAATTTTTCATTGTTTAGTTATAATTTTCAATTTTTGAATTTAATTGTATCAAGAACTGATTGCGCATTTTGACGAATTTTCATTTTTATTTTAATTTTTTTTTTTTAATTCCCAGTACTATAAAAATATTTTAAATTAGCAGCACATTAGGAAGAATTTAATTTATTTTTTATTTAATCGATTTAATTATTTTATTTGCATTTTGACAAAATTCCAAATTAGATATAGAGATTGATGAGTTTTATTTATTTTTTTCTCGATCAATTATTTTTGTTAGTATTTGTTTTAAAATATTCTAGTATAATAAATAGTATGAATCGATTGTACATATTACTAACTATAATAAATATGGAAAATTGATGAATTAATGTTTGATACTTCTTATACCACATTGTCCATATTTCGGAGTTTAAATTCATTTAAACATATTTATCTCAGATGCTGTATATTTACGTAATTAACTGAACTATTTTACATGTATTTAGCCAATTATTGATCTTTAGATCAACTTTTACACTATATTTCATAAAGCGTCGTATTTTCAGTTTAATGTTTGCCATACCGATTGCGTTAGCAAATGTTATTGTTAATGATATTAGATCTTCAGGTCGAGTTATTAAACTATACCTGATAACCATGAAACCTTCTTCCTTAACTTGAGAAAACTAGAGATGAACCAAAGCTAAAAATCATTAGTGTTATATATCTCGTAATTATGTGTAAAATCTAAGATGCGTATTACGAATCAAATGGAAGGTTGAAATACAATCAGTGACAATTTTACTTTGCAAATTTAAATAAAAAATTGAGTAATTAGAAAGTAATTTGCTTTGAATCAGTTTGAGGAATAGGAAAACGAATGTTTGGATATACGTTAGGAAATTTAATGTACACTGAAAGAAAACAACGAATGTAGAATTTGATTTAGAAGGCATAGTTTCTCATCATACATTGAAACTTTTAGTCAACTTCGAATTCTCTGAGTTTTATAGTTGCCTGACTAAATGACATATTTGCTATGTTCCATATTCTGTATTTTCAATTGAGGTTGAATTTATATTTTCTTTTTATTACTGATACCTCTATCATATAATTCACTTAACTCCATAACTCTTGCTGGTCATTATTAATCATCATATTCGTTAATGTTAAATTAAATCTCTAGATTTCTCGGGTTGATTGTTTTCAAGGAATTTAGGAATAATTCTTAAAATTCAGGGTCTATGCCATGTGTGTTTATAATATAAAATTTAAAATGTACATAAATTTATGCTAACCGATGTATTTGACAAATTATTTTAGTAGTTTTACTTTGCTAAACAAATCACATTTTTTTAAAAATAGATAAACATATACATATTTTAAGCTAAAAAATTAGAATTTATTCACATAATTAGTAATTTTTTTTTTCTTTTCTTTTTTTTTCTCCTACACTTCAATACCTATCCCAATTATTATTTTTAAATATTTTTATTTTTTTGAAAAACAATTTATGTTGTGTATTTTATAAAAAAAAATTAAACCAACAATTTTACATTTAAAAATTATTAAATAATGTTTGTTGTTATTGCATTGATTGATTTTATTTGATTTGCCGATTTTTGCCTAAATATTTATTAAAATTTGACGTAATTTGACGTAATGTATTTTTTAATTAAAAAAAAAACAAAACTATTGGATATATTTACACGTTTTTTAATTTAAAATGTACAAACATCAACAATTAAATACGCACACAAATGTACCTTTCTTTTGCGTTTTTTTTTTTTTTTGATTTAATTATTTTGTTTTGCTGTTAAATTGATTTTACATTATTTTAATTAAATTCCATGTATTCCTATACGCATTTCATACACACTTAATCCACAAATCACTATTCCAAATAACACAAAACACAAAAAAAAAAATACAAATAAAAAAATAGCAACCAAAAGAACGTAAAGAGCGGTGTATCTGCTCTCTCTTCTACTAGCTCATCATTTGGAACTGCAGCAGCTTCAACAAGATTTGATGCCCATGCAAATGGTATTGATGAATCTGTTAAAGCACAAGCATTGGCGGAGGAAGAAGCAGTTATGCATCAATATAAAGTAAATTGATTTTGAATGTTTATATATATATATATATATATATTAAAAAGAATAAAATATGATGATATTGTTCCCTAAAAACATAGCAAACAAAACTTACATCACCAACTGGTAGTGCGTCAATAGCAAATAATCCATTTTTATCATCTCCTCCCGCCACACGATCAGACATCGTTGATCTGTTTGGTGTATCAAATCACGGTGATTCACAAAATGTACAATCAAAAGCATCCGATGATCTATTACAATTAGGTAATCCATTTGCGGATATGTTTGGTGGACCAACTATTCCGAACCAGACATCAAATATTAGCGGTGCTGCAGTCTCATCATCTGGTGGTGGTAATGCAATGTGGATGAGTAATGGCAAGAATTAGTTCCGAAGTTTTTTTTTTCTTCTTGTTTGAAGTGTTATTATCAATAGTATGGTTTTTTAAAAACGTTTTTTTTTTTTTTGTTTTTTTTTTTTACTTTAGGATTTAATGGAATGTCACAAGCACCACCATCATCTAATACAAGTAATACATTTGTATCAGATAGTAATTTTTCATCAGTATTCGGTGCCACTGAACCTGCTGGTAAGTTTATATCATTTATATATTTTTTTAAAAATTAAAAATGAAAATGTGTTCAACACAAATTGATGATATCAAATTAATTGTTTAACGATGTTATTGGGTGACAGCGAGATGATAAAATAGTCACTTTGAAATAAAAAATCGTGACAATTAAGAAATTATAATTAAAAAATGCGACTTAGCAAAATGATTTTCATTTTATTACAACGTTTTTGTTATCTCACTTCCTTCTCTGTTTGTTTGCCTGTTCACTAGCCAGCAAACTGACTTTTCAGAGAAGCTCAGTGATCGGGACAATGCAATATTTAATCGCATCCATATTAGTGAATTATACTGCCCTTCCCCTATATATGGGATATATTTACCCACTCAAATTTTCTTGAAATCATGCTCGGGATGGAAATTCGCACTAGACTATTCAGAACTTTACCCCCTTCACTAATATTGTACAACGTTTGTTTAATCACATTTTCTTATTGAAATTTAACCACTTCCCGACTAAACAGCAAACTAAAATTTTCAGGGTAGCTTAACAATGCAATATTTTATCCGCTTTCATGTTCATAGATGGTTGTTGAGGGTGGTACAACTCTCTCCTCTCCAACTTTTGAGAAATATTTTGCGACGTTTGTTTAATCAAATTTCCTTATTGAGTTTTCGACCACATTCCGACTAGTCACCGAACTGACTTTTCAGTGAAGCTTAGTGACAGGGAACAATGTAATATGCAATCGTTTATTTCCTAAAACTATGCTAAAAATGGAAGATTGATATTAAAAATGCCAATGCAGTCAAAGTGCTTGTGGTGAAAGTTTCGACTTTGTATATTATTATTTTTGATGATCTATGTTTAACCTATTTCCAATAGTAGATTACAAAGTATAACTCTGCTTAATTATGTTGCCCTGATATCGTGTAATTGGTGACAATTAATAGGTTCTTTCCAGACTGAAATTATTGGACTGTCCAAAGTTATTATTATTTACATAAATTTTACAGTTTATGTAAATAATAACTTTGGACAGTTCATCTTTAAATCTTCTACTAGATGGGTAATACTTAATTCATCTACTAAATGAGCAATAATTTGAAGAATACCAACAACGTGAACACGCGTTTTTAAAACTGCTTCAAATAATAAAGTTATTTGTAACTTACCGCCAATTTTCATTCCTTAAGTATTAGTTTTAGTGTATTAATTAAATTTGTTCTGATATCATCAATTAGCGTTGGACTTCTTTCTAAATTGAATATTAATATTTGTAAATACTAATTCATCGAAATACTATTTCATCGAAATACTATTTCATCGACTAATTAATTGTATATTAAAATTAATAGTAAATTTGTTTTTTAAAATATGGAATTTTTGTTGAAAGATTTTTTAAAATTTTTTTTTTATTTAATTAAATACACTAGTGCATGCACTACTAATATCCTATCGGGGTGATAGTTAAATATTATTTATCCTAACAAAATATATAAATATATACATAGTGGAAAAGAAACTTTTGCACGTGGGATAATCATTTAAAGCATTAAAAGACTGACAAATAATTAATTTTGTAAATTAATTACTAAATTATTCTTCAGACCGAAATTCAAATTACAGAAAAATAGTTTAAAAAACAAAAATTAATACGTTAATGTTTATTTAAATGAAATCTAAATAAATAAAAAAAATACATTGCAATTTATCAAATTAGACAGAAAAAAAAAATTTAATAAATAAAATAAAATTATTAAAATTAGCGCCATATTATTTGCAAGCAGCTTTGGATTCGTCGATGCCAAATCCATTTTTACTAACCGATACTCAATTGCAACAACAACCACAACAACATTCAGGTGAATTACAATATAGTAGTTTTAGTAGTGATGTTAGTGGTGTCGGTGGTATTGATCAACAGCTACAACAATCATCACAATTGTCAAAATCAGGTCCACCACAACGTCCTCCACCTCCACAATCATCTGCAAATAATACCACAATTGTTTCATCATCACCTGCACATAACGTTGCTATTCCATCACCACAGCCACCGAAAAGTGCATTTGATGATTTAAATGATTCAATTCGTATGGCATTGGGCAATTCACCAGCAAAACAACAATCAGCAATGAGTGCTGTCGGTGGTGGTGGTGTTGGTGTTAATGGTGTACCATTGATGACTGTTCAAACAAATGTTCAACAACAATTGTCTGGTTTTGGTGGTACTGCTGCTGGTGGTGGTGGTGGTGGTGGAGGCAATGGTGGCAGCACTGGTGTTGGTGGAATACCACAACAAATGTATTCGTCACCTGCAAAGCAACCATTATCCATAGGTCTTTTTTTGTTATTGTCTAAATTATTTTATGTTGTGTAGAGACAGCATTTTTTATGTTTACAATTTTATTTTTTTTTTTATTTTTTTAATTTATTTATATTTATTTTCCAATTTTACTGTATATTTGCTCAATTTCTATTTTGTTAATTTTTCATTATTTGTTTTTCAACTTTATTTATTAAATGTATTTTTAGTATAACTTCGTATAATATTTCAATCGCTAGAATATAATTTATACCAAATATACAATACTTTAATATCACTAAAAGATTGAATTCTTCAATGGAAATCGGAAAAAGAATGTTTTAAAAATTTAATAGAATTGGCTTTTTATTGAAAATGCTTTTATATGCTTATCCCATTTTATGTATAGTTAAAATTAGCTTTCATTTACTAAATTAATGTAAAATTATAAATTACTTTATTCATTTCAACATGTTCATTTATATTTATTTGTTTTATTCTTAAATTAATTGTAATATACGAAAGTTAATCATAAAAGAAGTAATAAGTACTAGGGCGCCGTTGGGCATCTAGTTAGAAACTAACATCAATTCCACCAACTTACGTAGCTGTGTTAACTCAAAAAACTAAACTTTAAAAAATGGTATCGTATTGTACGGAAATACATTGACAACATATAGCTTACGGAAACGGACACTATTTGGAATCTGGAATTTTTTACCATATTTGAACTAATAACCTTGGCGCAGATGACTCTCGAATTCAAACTCGACGTTCTTTTACTGAACCAAATTCGATGGAAGGAAAGCGAAGAAAGGCCTACATATAAGAGTGAAACGCTTTTGTCTTCTGGAAGGCCAAATCGTACATGGATCATAGCAATGCAGTTTATTTATTGCATAACAACAATACAAAGCAGAATTTTGTCAACTGAAAACTAATATCTGAGCGTATAATCACAGCAAGATTCAAAAGTAAGGTAAAATATGTAATAATTATTAAAATTTACGCACCTACTGAACTGGCATCATTGGAATATATATTTTATAGTCAATTATCACGAAGTCTTAAAGATATTAAAACAATAGATATTGTTATTTGTATGGGATACGCTAATAAAAAGGTTGACTCGAGCAATTTTATTGGTAATATGTAATAGGTGTGCACGGTATTTGTGATATGAATTAGAATGGTGAGCTTGCCGTGGATATGTGCGACAGTAATTGATGGTACAATATTCAATCACAAAACAATCTACAAGGCAACTCATTTATCCCCTAATGGTCGCACAAGTAACCAGACAAACAATATGACAATTAACAAGAAGTTTAGAAGCTCGTTGTTAATTGTACGTAACTTCAAGAGTGCGGATATTTACAGGAAAATCTAATGTCTGATAAGAAAACTGAAGGACTGTTTAATCTCAAATGAGATGTGCAGCAAATGGACAGAATACTCTATCGAGCTGCTGAATACGTATCTGATTTAGGTTGCTCTTACTCCAGTTGAGAGAAGGTTGACTACACGAAGTTTTTAAGATTATTTTCTATGTTTTGTATTTTGGTGGTATAAGATCAGCTCTAGCCAATCGACTATATCTGAATCGTTTTTTGTATGCACCACAATAATAAAAAAAATAAAAAATAAAAAATATTAAGTTCTTTTATTAAGGGTGCAGAGTCAAAAAATGTAATCATTTTGGAATGCCATTGATCATCTTTCGGTTTTTTCTTCTATCAAATTTGAATGTATTCAATTATGTCGAATTTATTATCATTTATATTCTTTGTTTACCAGAAAGTTTTGAAATCAGCAAGATCTGCCAATTGGAAAGTCTTGTCAATGGGCGAGTAAAGTTGTATATAGAAAACATAAGTATATGGACCGAGATAATGATAGTATATCATGATATTCCTAATTATGTATATATCGCTAACGTCATTAATATGTAAAACATTCAGTCTGAGTTCTGAATTTAGTAGCTTCACATTCAACAGTTTTCATATAGCTAGAACCAATGATTTCAATATAATTACTATAATTACTATAATTTTGCATGATTATATTATCAGACTCGTGTTTTGATTATTTTTATGTATCATTATTTGTATGCTTATAGAAATTTGTTTTTTTTTTTGTTTTTAGAATAAATACTATTTTTCGTATTTACAATAAATTTATTAATTAATAATCATATTATAATCAATAAATTAAATTAAAATTGCAATTGTAACTAACAATATTCTTCTATTCTTTTCTCACAATCAAAACATACATTTTATCTTTGCTGGGGACGTAATTAAATTAATAATTATTGTATATATATGTATACATATACCAATTTATCACACAAAAATCATCATCAATCAAATCAATTATTAATTCGCATATGCAAATTAAATCTATAAAAAAAAATCACTAACAACATGGGAAATAAAAAAAAAGGTTTCGACGCATTGGGTGATGTATTAAAACCTGGTCCAGTTTCATCTTCTACTACAGGAAATATTATTACTTCAGGTGGTGTATACAATTCACAGCAACATCAATCCGTTCAACCTCCATCAAGTACTGGCAAAGTGCTTACCGGTGATTTAGATAGTTCATTAGCATCATTAGCTGAAAATTTAACAATTAATAAAAGTGCATCGGCCCAAGTTAAGTAAGTTAATTTTTACAATATTTTATCTACATAATGTTGTGACAGTTGTTCCCTGATGCGAAAAAAAACCACACAGAAGTCATTCGTCCTGAAAACTGTTATGTTCTGTAGACTACTATTGTATTTCCTTTCGCACAAAGAAAATAATAATTATTCAGTTGTGCTAAGAATTTAAGTTACACAATTCGTCTGTCTATCTGTCCTTCGATAGGGCGATAACTTGAGAGTATTTATTTTTATATCGGGAGAAATTTATTTTAGTTATCTAACGTTACAAAATGTCTTGAATCGTTAAATAACATTATCATCGAATTTATGTGGACGTCTTTAATGTGTGGAAAATTAATGTTAATTAATATTTCACGAAATATTGGTTTGAGTTTAATATAGAATTGCAAATGGACTATAACTAAATATATTTGATAGATTGTCTGAATCAACATACTCCACGGAGTGTTATGCAAATTACAGTAATAAGATGGCCAACGAAGCAGGGTATATATTAAGTTTGTCGACTAATCGTGATCAATCATCTTGTGGAGAAAATTGAATTTTAGACTTTTGGTTAGCATTTTATTTGGTATAGCTGTGTGTTAGAAACAGTTAAACGAATAAATAAATAAAAGCTAAGAAAATAATGATTGTTGGTTGGCTTGTAGAAATGGAAGTTTTTTAATATTATGAATTTTGGTTTCATGATTTCTAATTGAAATCCCTGATTGAGTTAAAAATGCGTAGTCGAATTTAGACAAAATTCATACGGCGCAAATGTACACATAAGGCAATATTACATTTATCATCAAAACAAACGTTATCGCATCTTCGCTGCTAACATCCATACAGATTTTTTTGAGACCCAAACTTTTTCTTCAAAATTTTATAAATAATAATAAAATTAATTATTTGAATATTATTTTTTTTTTTTTTTTGTATATAAAAGAGGTGTGCAGTGGAATTCACCAAAAAATGCTGCTAAACCTGGTTCTGCTGGTTGGACACCGCAACCAATGGCAGCTACAACGGGTGCCGGCTACAGACCTATGGTAAGCTAATATTTTTTTTTGTGATTTATATTTTCTATTTTAACTATCTCGGTATTAATTTTGTGTATATATATAATTAAAATAGTAGACATATGTAGATTGAGGCTGGCGCGGGCGTTATATGGTAGAGTATTTTAAAATGTTTTACAATATGGAGTGAATAATAATTAATTTTTCTTAATTTTTATTTTTATTATTATTTTATTAATTGTAAATAATTCTTTTAATTTTTTCCTAATTAACTTTTGGTATTAATTTTATTTATTTAAATTGCTGTGTGCGACAAAATGATAATTTAGGTTTTTTTTTAAATATTTTTATTTTATTGAAATGATGTTTTTAAAAAATGTTATTAATTTTTAATTAGTACAGTATACTAATATTATTTAGTTAGCAACAGATAGAGTCGAGGATGATAATTTTTTTTTATTTATAATAGTTTTATTGAATATCTTGTCTGTGTCTATGAAGTAGATTAACAACCTTTCAATCGGATTTGTTACAACTTGGAAATTTATTTTTTATGAATTGAATGACTATAAAAGGGTCATCGGATAGTGTAACATGAAATTATAATTACATCTTCTAGAATTGTGTACGCAAAGAATTCAGAACATGTATTTTAAAACGGACACATTTTATTCTGTGAAGTACCTACGATATGATCAATTCAAAGGAGGGCGTAGTATAACGTACATTTGTCATCGTTTTATATAGTCTATTTACATTTTAGAATGGAAAACATTCAATTCATCGATACATTACAAAGTTAATTTCAAGAAATTATGAATTCTGTTATTAAGTATTATTCGGTATTTGAAAATTATAAATGTTAATAAAATAATTCGGATCTTCCCTTACCATGAGAGTTCCTGTCAAGTGCGTATTTGACAATATCACCGACTGGCCGCCTCAGTGTCTGATCAATCCAATTCCACTTTATTCGGTAGATAATCCTGTTCATCGCATCCAAATCAGCCAATTCTCATTTGTTTGATTGTGTTTGATGAAACGCTCTTTAAATATGATGAAGCGTTGTTATTAGTCACCTTTCAAGTTTCGCTATCATACATTAGTATCAATAAATAATTTGTTTTAAAAGTACACAACTTTAGATTTTTTGAAATTTGCAACTACCACCAGACTATCCAACATAACAAACATTTTGGTAAGTATGCGGAACCTTACACCATATATATCGATCATATATTATCAAAACTGACAAATATTGGAAGTAATTGTCAACTTCATCTATTTATTCACCATATTTAGACGTACCAATTGCCATCATATTTATAAACATTAATGTTTTTTGTTTTAAGTTTGCGATAGCAGACAAATGGCGACTTCATCTCATACTATGCGGTTTGGTGTTTTAGATTAATCATAACCGCAATGTTCAATGTGTTGGTAATAAATGTTTGGGTCAATAACCTAACCCATATATGAAAGGGCCTATAATAAATAATTTAATATGCTCATTCATAATTAGTAGATAGATTTTGATATCCTTGACAATATTCCCAATCAACATTCACAATTAACAAATAAAAGACCTTAAATAATTGGTTTTCTAATAATTTTTTTTTCTTGATTTACTCGTTCACCGTATTATGATTTAAGAAACTTTTTGTTTTAATTAGAATTAAACATTATTTTTAATTATATTTTATTTTGATTTTATTTTTGTTTTTCGTTCAATTATCGCTTATTATTTGCGACAATTGGCTGGTGTCCTTTTTCTGTTCTCTTTGGTTGCATATAGGCGCAAGGCATGACTGTTTGTCCCGCTCCCAGCACTTTACACCATCCGTTTGTACACGCTTCCTATCCACCACAGTTTATTCAGGTAAGTTTGATATTTAATAATTTAT
>JANSTX010042473.1:0-12582 GCA_027564355.1 Penthetria funebris | reverse complement strand
TATTATGTTGTGATCCGTTAAACAATTCCCAGGGCCTACAATAATTGGCGATGCCAATTATATTTCTCTCGTTATAATAAAAATTCAAACCAACTGATTGAAAAAATTCCTATCAACTGATTCTACAATTCTATAGAAATAATGTCTGAGCTAGATAAATATAATGTTGAAACAAATTGGAAAATATTTGCATGAGAATTTCATATATGATAATAGACAATATACTACAATCATAAATGAAATATAGCTTTGAACATCCTTTTAGAGTTTTCATCTGTAAATGAATTGTGATCTACCGGTCGTCCTGATTACATTGTCAGAATTAAATAAATTGTACAAAATGGAAATCCTTTTCGAAAAAATGCCATAATCATAATAAGCTTATTATTAATTTCAATCAGTTTTAATTTAATTAAAAAAAATGCAATTTAAATATTCGTATTACTAATTGTTCTTTCACAAATATGAATACGAAAAATGTAATGAATGAACGAAAATAATAATTATGGCTTTGTTGTTGACTATGCATTCATATTAAATGCAACTGTATTTAATTAAAAAATTCCATATAGTTTTATAAAAGTATGCAGCCTATTAAATGCCACTAAAATTAAAAGTTTTTTGTTCAATTTATCAATATTTAATTAAATTTAGTGTGCGTGGTTTGCATACCTAAAGTTGAAATTGGCGAAATTCGTGTGTACTGCTTCACATATTAATGACATTAGCTTCTTTGTATTTCTGTGAAAAGCCTCATTCAAATTTTATGAAGCTACTCAAAATGTGGAGAAACGTTAATATTAAATCCGATGACTAATTATACTCTGTAAAGTTCTGCAATGTATTTTAAAAGATGTTGATTGAGATGTAAAATCGTGATTTTAATTCAGTTAAATACGTAAACGTTTGAAGGTTTCTGTCTCAATTATATATACTTTACAAGAAATGCTGACGAATGGTAATTGATTACCAATAGCCAATGCAGTACTTACTAAATCCCAGAAAACACGGATTTACTCGAATGATTTTTGGCATCCGTAATGCTGTACGCTGTACATATGTTCTAACGCTGCACATTCATGTCGACACACGTGACCTGAATTTTTGCTGCGCTTGCATATATTACTTACTTACAGCCCGATCTCAATCCTCCGAAAAATTAATAACTATTGGGAAATGTTGTTTCTCAAAGCAAGAAGTTTTGGTTAACTTATAAGACTGACATCGTTTCCATAATTAAGTCTATGTCATCAAGAAATATATGTTATAATAAACAGTCTGCGAAATAAGACGATTCGTTGGTATACGTCTATTTATTGTATCTGCTATTAAACGTCAAATATTATCAGAACAGATTTTGACGGAAATCATAAAAGTGAGATCATAGACAAGTCGATTGTATGACAGAATGGATTACACATTTCATAAATGATGCAGTACTCCAGCCTCTCACGAGTGGAGAATTTTTATTCCTGTAAATTATTATCGAAAACTTTATATATATAGAATAACATAATAATAATATTTAATAACTCCATTCATACACCCATTATTCGGGTTCCCATGAAACAGGAACGTGTCGTCGAAACCCGAAAATTACAACTACCACTATTCGGCATTTGTGAATACCATGGATACAGACGAATAGTCAGTATAAAACATGTGCACGAGTACAGAATGATAGCACACGTCAACATAGTTCTAAGGTATACGATAGCCGAATATTTTGTCATTAAACGCACCTGCATAAATATATTATAGTCAACTAGTCATAAACCTTTATGTGTGTTTCAATGCATACGACCATTGTAATTTTAAGCTTTTACTCGTAAAGCTTAAGTTTTTATACACTAGTTCTAGTTTCAGTTTCTTTCATATTTACTGTTCTCTACTCTAAGCGTTTAAAGCCTTAACGTACTTTAATTATATCATTTTTATTTATTATTTGTGCAAAAATTCGATAATAAAATAAATTGAACTTCCACGACATTCCATCGATTTTGAATTATTCTAGAAGAGGCAGATAATCCATTTTTTTTTGCTTGATTTTAATTTTATTTTTATTTTAAATAAAAAATCGTAATAAACATCTGTGTGACAATTTTTTGCATAATTGCAGACAGAGGAAACTTTTAAATTACCAACTCCGATTCCATATTATTATTATGATTAATGCTTCTACTAATTTAAATTTTAGTATAGATTCTATATACTCGTATAAAATGAATTTAGAATAAGATTTGAGATAGTTTATGTTATAAAAAAAATAATCATTAAATCTAAAATATTATCTGAATAGTTGCAATGGAGTATACTTTACAAATTCATTTTTATGTATCCTTATCATATTTGATCAACTTCAGAAAATGCATTAGAGTTTTTAAAAAAAAAAAAATGATTAATGTTTCGCATCTTAACTTTTACGCTTCATGGGCACATAGGGATTAATTGCGATGTTAATTTGCCGTTTCTTGTACAGATCAAATCAAACGATTAGCGTAAAACTATATTCTTTACAAATATACTGGAACATGAAGTTGATCGGCCAAACATTTGGATAATTTGGTATAGAGTATAGTGAAATCCATATAACTACTTAGTTTGTTGGTTTGATGTTTGATGATTTTATAAAATGTTTTGGTGTTACCCAGGAAGAAAAACCACTATCGTTTGTTATACCATACCAAAAGTTTGTCCACCACCATATTAATTGATTTAATCTTTCATGGTTGATAATAATGGTATGACATGATAAGGGCATAACATGCAAATATTTTATTATACAGATATTAATGTAGGTGTATAGCGACATTAAGATAGTTTTTCCTTATAAAGGTTCGAGTCATTGATGTAAATTAAATGTATTAAAACATCCTCTTAATATAGTTTGTGATTGATTTGATTTACAGTCTATATTGTTCGGTGTTAATAATATTATAATCATAATATTATTTAAATATTATAGTGTTCATCTTTGGTCATAAAAAGCATATACCATATCATATAACATCGAACCTCCCTAAGGGAATTGAATTTTAGTCTATATAATTTAAGATATTTCTATGTCCCTTTTATATAATAAGTCTACATCATCTATTCATATATAATAAATAATTGCTTTTTTATGTTAGAAAATATTTAAAATATGATAAATGATCTAGAATCCCATTTAACGCGTAAAGGTTGAACGTTATTACATTGTAACCATAAAATCTATGAAAACTGATTTTAAATGAGCAAGGGTTTCTTTTGAGACATAGTCACATTTTCTTTTTTTATTTTATCGTAGCCATATACTCGTATTTATATGAAATATGAAGTAGAATTTACGAACGATATTTTATACAAAAATTATGTTTATGCGACATTAAATCTCATGAAAAATTTGTGGTAGTTGCTGGCAGTTGTGATAGTTATATTTATTCAGAAATATATAAATGTATATATTTAAAAATTATTGTTATATCCATAACTTAATTAAGACTAGTGGCATTAATATTGTCAATTTGCAACTACTGACAAAATTAGACATGCTAACAGTTGACTAAAAATGACATTGATCTGGAGTAAGATATTCAAACATTTAATTTGAGTGTGACTACTATAGCATTATAAGAGTATATTTCAAAATGTGTAACATTAATTAATATATCAGTAAGACCTACAACCGTTATTATTGCAGATAAACCAATTAGTTCTATTTTTAATGAAGACACTAAATTAGTTTAACAATTGTTCCTGAAATAAAATGTAGTTTATTCAGAGTAAAGGACTATCAATAAATCGCTTAAAAATGGAAGTTATAATGTTGTGAGGACAATCACTGTATAAAGCTAATTTGACATTGTAATGTCAAATCATGTTCCACAGTTCATTTCTTCGTAACAATGTCATCATACTTATCAGATCATTTTTAACCAATGGGCTCCTCCAAATGATCCATTTTAGAAGCTTAGACGTTAATAAGAAAATATAAGACTTTAAACGTGTTGCAGTCGGCGTTTCGTCGGAAATTACACATTCGTACAAGACTATACAGCATTTTTAAATTGTAATACTCCGAGCGACGAAACCTAACCCTGAACTTTGGAGAAAGAATAGTTCAATAAATTTAGAATTGGTGTACTAGGATTACACCACTTAATACCACTTGAATCAAGGAAAAGGAGAAAATACTTCTATAATTAAAATAATTTGCACATTTTAAAAACACGAATATAATTCATCTGTTGAATCATAAATTCATAAAAATCATAAATTTATTTCAAGTTCATAAATATAATACTCATATATAATTTTCTCATATTCAATTTGGCATCCCATATGAGTATTGCTTAATTAATTGACATAAAAAAGGATATGTGACTACACGAATATAGGAGAATGAATGAATAGTACCTCGTTAAATATTTAGCACAAACATTTTTAAATTTTCAAATTTAAATAGGAAACATTCGCATAATGAGAGGCGGTTGTGTTTTACCTTTACCACAGTTGCACATGCATTAATTATTTAAATTGAATTAAAATTAAATTTAATTTAATTTCACTTTACACTTACCTTTTAATTTTTCATTTTATTTCTAATCTTTTTATAGATTATTTAAATTGCGGTTTAAATATTTAAATCGCTTTTGTACTCGTTTATATATCAGGGAACTGAATATACAAGTAGCTTAATAATATACTGGAAGCGTAAAATCATAATCCTTTGTAGCTTATATATGGTTATATTTATTTAGTAAATTCTTACCAAATTGGATAAGCGTTTGGAAGCATTTTGGAAACATTACAAATTTGCCATTTTATATTTGACACATACTATTTTGTTGAATTTGGTATTGATTATATTATTCGCATTAATATACTCTATTGGCTTTTGCTCCCCATATATACGATACTAAAATCAATAGATGTTGATAATAAATAAATATAGTCAATGATTACAGTTCATGTACGAGATTTTTGATATATTAAAATCTTTGAAATGATTGAAAATTTGTCAGTAATATTTTTCTTTGATAATCAAATATTTGAGGTAGAATAAAGTTTTCAAATTCAAATGACTTTCAAATTCAGAGGAATGCATTCTTAGTATGGAATTCATAGAATTTATACTGACGTTGGCTATATGGGAAACTAAAGTTGTGCATAAAGTAATTATAGATTCGAATAAATGATACAGGTTTAGTGTAGGTTGTTTAATTTTTTCGTTTATTGTTTTGCTAAATGTTGCTAATTTTCTTGAAAAACAGACTAATTTAATTTATCAGTATGATGCCAAACCTATAGTGGTGATATATATCAGACAGGTTTTCTGTTATTTGTATCAAAAAATACCACCAACAATAAAGGAGAAGGTGTATGGTAATATGCCATGACTGCGAAACTTGGAAGCTGTCATAAATTCAGATTTTCGTCAATAGGTGCCTGAGGCGCATACTAAAAATTTTCTGGCCAGATTCAATATTAAACGAGAATTTGTAGAGAATGGCAGATCTAACTGGCAGATCTGCAGTAAATGACCTAAATTGTCAATCGAAGAAAGTGGAATTGGATCGGCTATTCACAAAGGCGACAATGACAGTTGTTCGTTGATGTCATATGCTCTCGTGTGGAGTAAAAATCGAGATGATGATGATGATGATGATCGAAAGTTATGGATTATTGTCTAAACTGAATCTAACGGATCTGGAGGCGATTAACAAGATTCGTCACCTTATTCTATGACGTCAATTAAATGTCATTTGATGATGATGATTGTGCAATATTTATACAAGGTCTCAAACCTGCCAGTTTCATTCAAATATTTGTTACGTTATACTTAGACTATTCTTATTATTCCATTATTGCTACTTTCTGTAATTTTAAGTAAGTCTATCATATACTTAAAATTTAAACTTTTTTTAGAAGTTTCATCACATTTTAGTAGTTATAATAAATGTTAGGAGATTGGAATTGATGAACATAAAAGCATAACAGCATCTAAATTTGATTTCAGTTTTGAAATGTTCAAGTACATGCATCTTAACACTTATAATTATGTTAAAAAAATTTCAAATTAATAATTATATATTCATAGTCTAAAATAACTAAAACAACTATTATATATGTAAATTGAGGAAATATGTAACCATACGAGTATTGTAAAATATTGTAATAACTTTTCTTGAAGCAGCCATTCTCAAGCATGTTAAACTGCACTCTAAATGTAATTAAAATCTCATATTTATGTATACAAACCAGTATATAATTAAATTCAGTAACAGTACTTCAGAAACTTCACGGGATAATTATTGTTGATTATGCTATAGGGCACTTATTCTGTATTGATAATATTATTATAATGGTATATACAGTAGGGATATCATACATTACATTATATCCTTTCTGTAATAATCCTATAATAATGATACTAATCCGACTTTTAGGTCGCTTATAAAAATGAAGCAAGGTCTATTACCAAATTGCAATGTTAGCACGTATTATATTGGAAGTAAAAAGTGTACATTCTACAACCACATTTATGTGTATAAAACAGTGGACACCTCAGACTAAGTTAAACCTATAGTCGTTTTCCAATGAGTTTCGCTAAGCTCAAGAACATTGAGTAAATCTGAAATTTCTATGCCCATTTCAAACATGATTCTAACATTCCATTTTACAAACAGTTTTCGTTTTCGTAAGCCAAAGTTCGTCAAAAGATTCTAGTTCAGTTCAAGACTATTTGATTATGTTTCACATGTAATTGAAAAGTAAGTTTTGGCAGTACAAAGTACAGGGCAATCGCAGCCCTTGTACATACCATTTTAGCTGAATGATAAATTAAAATGCTGTTCCTATAAAAATTATCCATATTTCAAATAATTTTAAAACAACTTATCTCTTACATCTTAATCGTTTATGGAGAATGTTTCAAATTAATTACAAGCATTGCAATAAATTAAGTTGTTATTGATTATCTGTGTGAAACCCATATGTATCCTTTTTTTACAGTACACTTATAGCTATTTCTCATTCCTTAAAAAGTTTAAAATAGCAATTTAGCAAATTTGCTCAATAAATTACTGGTAAAATTTCGCTCATAATTATTACATTATAAGATATTATAATATCACAAAGTATATACTGTGATTAATGTGGTGCTATTACTTTTATAATAAATTTGAAGAATTTCTTGATTCTTAATCAGAATATTGTTATTTAATAGTTGTACAATTGAGATGGGTTACATAAATTCATCACAATTAGAAAAATAAATAAATAATGAACTGACCTACTGACATCTTTTCCATCGACGAATTAACGGTAATGAGGTAGTATTTATGCACAATATCAAGCAACAATTGAAATTGCATTTTTAATGAATTCCAGCACTATTTAATAGTTACTAATTAATTAAACCTTTTAGCACTGCACTTTAAGTATTTAGGCGGTAATAAGTCCACATTATTTTCTTAGCGTAAGGATGTTTTTAAATGGACGATCTAAAAGCGATGTCAAATACTTTTCAAAGATTCGATACATAAAGAGAATTTTTAGCATTTAGAAGCATTCCAGATGTATTATTATAGGGTAATGAGTAGCGAAGTATTTCTATTTTATTTCTATTTAATATATTTTATATATGAATAATTCTTCTTAAAGCCTGCTAGAATCATTTTATTGCAGGTTTCTTTTAAAACTGACATGATTTTTTGTGCATATGCTATCAATATTATCAAAAGCTTGACTTTATCAATAAAAGTATGCATTTTCGAATGAAATTCAATTATTCCAGTTACTAAAACCTTGTTAGGATATTCATCTAGTTTATAATTTATTGAAATTAGTCAGTATGTAATAGATCAATCTTTAATAATAAAGACACAAGTTATCAAGAACTGCAATAAATTTATTATAAAAGTAACGCTGTGTATATAGTACAATATTAGGTAGTTATAATTTTTGTAATCAATTTATTGGTATACTCGAACTGCAAGAAAGATATCATTGCAGATTTTACTACTGCTATATTGGAATATATGTAATGTACATTAATTAACTTTTCACATATAAACTATATGAAATTATTTGTAAATCTGTAATATAATAGTCTGTCCTGTTATAGTTTCTGAATTTATCAGAAATTTGCAAACGTCCATACACATTAAATGGATGGATGAGGAGATGTGATGAATCGTATTTAATGAGAACGAGTATCTTATTAGTGACCTTTATGTTTTCTATTGAAATTTTTTTTTCTAATTTAAGAATTCTGAACTGAACCTCATTAATATTTTCAACTTTTGTTGACTGCGATAATAAAAACTGTCAGTTTGTGATGTAAACGACTTTTCTTTACAATATTTGCTGTATGAAAATCTATTACATGTTGTAGAACATTCATTTTCTAATAAAAAAAAAAATGGAATTACTCATGAAGATGTACATAAACGTGGGAAACATAATGTGAATGATATAATCTCAAATTTATGTTTCTATGCTCGTACGTATATGCCCACCACACATAGCTCAAATTTCAAGCGTTCTTCCACGTTTTTCTTATTCAATTGTCATGTTATAACAATTTTTTTTATAAAATTATTTATTTTTTTTCTTATTCACTGAATCATTTTCATTTTACAAAACCTTTTTGCATAAGCAGTGACAATTGTTCCTCTTCCATGATATATTGTTCCATTGATGATATCCGTTTTTCTTATAGTTTTTTTTTTTCATTTTCTGGTTGATGAATGCTATTCAACTATGGTATTATCTTTACTGTTCCAGCTATTTGTCATTGCATGAAGAGAAATAAACATTGTCGACTGTAGATATGAAACGTATTTGAATTTATTAAAAAAAAAGAAATACCATTAAAATGTTTTTTAAAAAAAGTACGTATTTGTTTTGTTTCCCAGAATTGTGGCTTGATTAATTAAAATTTTTGTTATTCTCTTGTGAATTCATGGAAGATTCGACAACACTTAAATTTCTAGTCATTTTTAACACAACATGATTGACAACAGTTATACTTTTTTTGAACAGTAGGTGACGAATAGACTGACTGTCAATCATCTCAAGATTACCTATATTAATCTCAACGTTTAACCAGTAACTCGACCACAAGATATGTTAATATCATATCTGTCGTGTGATCTGGGATTTAAAAAAAAAGATATCTATCGTCTTTCTTTAATAATTAGATTTTATGAATATAAATTCTATAATATTGGTACATTTCTGTTCGCTAGATACATTAAGCTCAACGGCTGAGGGCAAAAGTAGATATATAGCAGTATCAAACAATACTAAAAATAGCAGTTTGTTTTAGCAATACACAATTGAAATCGTAACAAATGAATGTTCCTGATCATGAAATAATGATATTTATTGAAGAAAGTTAGATCCATTTAATTAACATGTGTAATGCATTTAACCTGTACACCACAAGGGGACAGCAATACGATCTTAATTTGTTGTTTACAATGAACAGGATGTCATAATATATTAACACAAAAGAAGATGGAATTCTCCACAGAGTTGTACATGTTTCTATTTAGCGATCGATAATCACATATAATATAAAAACTAATTATTATAGCTGCAGATTTTCATAGTAGATTTTGAATGAAAAATATTAGTATTGATCTCATAAGATACATGTATATATGGGGGTCAAATAATTGAATTCAATATCAAAAACTGTTAATTATTACTTCCAAATCGGTCAGTAAGAATATTACTGTAAATAAATAAATTAGTGATCTTATCATATCAGAGATCACAGATTGAGACAAAATTGCAGCATTGGTTCAACTAAATACAAAATTTATGGGAGGGGGTGGTGGTTAAAATAAACTAAAGTTTAGCCACGCCAGACTCAAAACAATCAATCTTATAATCGATGTGATGCAAGTACTCACAATACCGAGTATGAGACGATAGAAAACTAGGTTTATAACAACTGTGCACGATAAACAATATTTTTTTTTAAAAAAATAATGTGCCTGTCATATTACTGTTATTTTTTAATATCGATTAACAAAAACTACCTTTTTGCGATTAACAAGAAATAGAAGGGGAAGATGGGAGTAAAGATGGGAGTAATGAAATTTGTGAATTTTTGAAGGTCATCGTACCTCAAAATTTTATTCTACGACCTAAATATAAAATGGTGAATGCTAAGTACATGCATTGTACGTGTTTAGGTTAAATACTCAATTGTTGGACAAATATTAGTGCCCTCAGCCACAGAATGACCATATAATGTCATATATAGAGTCAGCGCACAAGTTTCACAAATTTTTGTAAGATAAGTAATCATATCTTCTGTCAATCGGCTTCATCAAATATTGCATTGATGGTTATGAATAATGTTTTTAGATTCCAAAAATGATTATGATCTAAAGGTTGACCGTTTTTTTCCAAGATCTTTGATAAAAATTAACATAATTGAGTAAAATCTGTCGAAAATTTACCATCTTCAATATAATTGGAAACTACCCAGATTGCAAAGGTGCTGTACATATGTGATAGAGTAGTAGCAATATTTGTAGCTAACTAAGTCTTAAGAATAATTTATGTGACTCAGAAGTAAATATAAATAGCTTTTACTGTAGATTTGATTCTGGGATATGATGATGGAATTGTGTTCGAATCATTCAATTTATAATTATTTGAAAAAATGGCTGCCAATAAATAAAGTTTTTGCTTGAAAGTAGTCACAGGTATGCCATTTAAGTCAATTAAGTACCAACAAAAAACAGGAAGATCAAAAAAAAAATTATGATTTGCATAATCTTTTTAAATTAAATTCTAGATAAATTCACTGTGATAAAAATTTTGTGTGTTCATAGACAGAGAATAGGCTGTAGAGATCTGACGTTGTTCCCGAAGGAAATTTATTTTAACAACCTATTTATACAAGTACTGAACCCATATGGAGTCGTAATATTTAACTATAGTTAGCTACTTGTCTGTATATACTTTTATATTGAAATGAGCTATTCGAACTTATGGATTACTTGTTACAAGCTACTGTACTCGTATATTCATTCATTCATTCATTCATTCAACTTTTATGAATTGAACAAAGTAATATTTTTGACAAAAAGGGAAGAAAAATCATGAACTTCTTTTAAAATATTATATAATAGTAACAGTTTTCCTTTATAAATACTAACAAAAGAAAAGATTAGAGTACTTTATATTTAAATACAAGCATCATATAGTGACTAAGAGCTTTCTACATTCTATTCATTTGATGTTCTATATTTATTCCCTTATTGCTTGTACGTAAAGTTGCCGTGGGAAAAATTTGCTGATTTCTTTCATCATGGGCTTTAAATCTATGCAAAATTATGCTAAAAACTATATGTAAATATACGTACAAAAGATTTTAGACGAAAGGATATCCTAAGATGTAAGTCATGGATAAACAATAGTTTATAATAACTATAAAGATGATCAAGTTGTTATTTTCATTTAAACGATTGTACTATAATAATACACAAAGTATGTCAATAGGGAAGAATAGTTTTTCAGGACTACAAGAAAATTAATTTGAAACGCGAAAATGCATTAATGTTGTTAAATTTCGTGAGAAAGTAGCACCAACCGCGATTCACAAACGATCATTTTGGTGAATTGTTTAGGAAAAACAGACTTATTTTTTTGAAAGCGTTCGCGATTTTATTCACATGATTACGGTGTCGCAGATTCCATCAATAGTGATATATATTGGATGGAAATGTATATTGTGCCTGAACTACAAATTTACTAATTTCTTTGTCCAAAGTATGTTCAACAGTGTATGCTTCTCTTCATTATTTACTTTCACTTGTGATCCCTAATTCAACGTTAATGCGTTTAGCTGTTCTTGATTGTCTCTTCGTATCTGCTATAAATTTTTTTTAATCTGTCCAACTATTGAATAATTTATTAGGGGTTTTGTTCTTTGGCAATTCGGTGAAATATATAATATTATATAAACTAATAACGGTAAAATATTATCACATATACATATTGATCAAATAGTCATGCTTTGAATGAATCCTTAAAAATACTACGAACAACTTTACAACTCCGGTCTAAATACAGCAGCTTATTTTTTATTTTGCTGGGTAATTACTGTACTGATGAGACCTTGTAGTTCGAAAACAGAGTTCAACATCTTCGCACTGATACTTTGATTGAAATAACTATTTACCATTTACAGTATTAGCTCTAATAAATAATTATTACATACGATCGTTTCAAATTCAAATAATTATAATTCAATTATTAAATAACAATCACATTTCTCCATCTTGTACTAGCAATTTATTAGACTAGTCCATTAATTCAACAAGCTCAGGAGTTATTCACTTTTATAACAAAAATGTTGGCCATATACTTGTACGACACTAAAGTTCCCAGTTTCAACCCCTATTTGACAATAACCTGGATGATATTTGACTTCTATAATTCTTTATGTACTGTTGTTTAATGATTTAGAATGTATTTTAATATTACAATTAAGGCTATGCGTAATACTTGAATAAACCCTAATTTTTGGGTTATAGGCTAAAACACATTTATTACCATATAGATTAGACT
>JANSTX010042451.1:0-12344 GCA_027564355.1 Penthetria funebris | reverse complement strand
CCCTACAATTACAATTACAATTAGATAAATAATGAAATGCTTAAGAATTTAGATGCGAATTGTGGTATATCTTTGAAAATTCATATCATTTTTACAAGAATCACATCACCAAAAATAATTGCGAAGGTATTACCATATCTATAACAAACCATAAATAAAGGGGAGTACTGTCATTGTTCACATACAGGATTATCATTAAGAATACTTTTTGAACTATATTTTATAATTTGCTCGTCGCTAATTTTTCCAGGTGTTCTATTAACGTTAAATCAGAATATACGTAAATTGAACAGTTATTTATTAAGAAGTTATGGTTTTAAAGTAGTAACATACAAAAGTAAGTGACGTTAACTATTTACGGTGACCTTAGATTATTTAGATTATTTAGAAGTGGGGTTAACAGAGCACCGCAACAATAATATTGTGCATCCCTGTTATACCCACTCTAGTTTCGGAGTTACTACCGCTGACCTAACATCTCTCAGACTCACATAGACTCCATAGAGCCTTCGAAACTTGTGGGTCAGGGGTCCATATTCAGAGAGAATGTCTATATAATACTATCTTCTTCGTCAGTGGTGAAACTGCTCTGCCATCAGTGGAAATGATTGCTTCCATTTGTTTACTAGGATACTAAACACCTTATTTTATTGACCTAAACAAACGTTTAGATGGTGCTTGAATTATGTATTATATATAAAAGACAAGTATTATCATTCCAATGGTGTCGAATGAAATGACCAACTTCATTACCGTATTATAACATATATAGTATAAATAAAATCGTATAGCATAGTTAGTACAATTAATGTCTGCATTTTACATAATATTCTATGACACGATATATTCTCATATCTCAAAAGTGGATAGTAAACGCAGTTTCCGATTAATATCTTGAAATTACTTAACTTATCTTTAAATTATCGGCAATACGATCACAATATATTATGACATTTCGTGGGCAGAAATATATTATATTAATTTCTTTTTTTGCGTACTAGATGAATATACATCTCATCTAGAAGTAACTGTAACTATTCAAATTAAAACATATTTTCAACAATTTCTATACCCGGAATGCATCGAGTATTACAGCTAGTCAAAAATTAAACAAGATTTTTCTTTACATGTTGCTAATAATAAGTAGCCATTAATCTCTGTAATGTGAAATTTACGCGTACATTTTAAGACGACGATAATGATGATCAAGGTGATGTTAAATCTTACGATGATAAGTTCCCTTTCGACATTTTCAGTCCTGTTTCCTTTTTTCACATAAAACTGTTTTATCTATCTCTAATTCTGAACATTATTCTCAGTTGACTGATATTCTCTTATTTTCGTTAACAATGCAAATATTATTAATGCAAGTAATATAATTAAATACTTTAACAACATTATATATTCATCATAAATAATATAATTTCATGATATGGAAACTGTATCATGTACAATGTTTAACTGTGTGGTCTATTTTCTTCCAAGATCATGAATTCGGTGTTCTTGAAATGATGAATTAATTTATTATGAATGTTGGACTAGTAGATAGGATAGTATTTATTTATATACATATATATATATATATATATATATAGGTATTAATCGTGAAGTTTTGGCATTTTATATTATTCTGGAATGCTACCTGATGATGTATGGATAAAATTACTACAGAAATTTTTTACTTATTTGCATATACTCGTACATAAAATATGCAAGATGAATTTAAGATTAATTTTTGATATAATAATAATTTTGGTTTTACTATTCGAGTAGATGATTTAGTTAGATGAGATAAGTAAGTGATGTTTGTGTTTAAAAGCCATATGTCAATATTTAAAGATCCGTTATAAAAGTATTTCACAGAAAATACATTAGATATACCATACATTAAACATAAATCCTTGAACCATCTAGATGAATGCTGATTTGAGTAGACACACTTTCACTGAAATTCATGTCGATGTTAGAAACTAAACCCGTTTCGACAATTGCTCGTTAATGGTTTTGATTTGTTGAACCGTTGCTTTTGTAAAGTTGATCTAAATAAGGACTTAATATAACATTGTTTATTAATTTACCGAATCCTTTAGTACGATAAGATTAATGCTATAATTCAAAAAGTCATTAATTAATTGAAAAAAGTTGGTAAGTTAGTAAACAATGTATGATGCTAACAAAGGTGATTGAGTAAATAAATAATTGTATGAAAGCAGATACAAGAGTACAAATGTTCGACAATTGGCCAGTAAGTATCAGTTATCAATTAATTTTCGAAATTTAAATAAATACTCAATCAAGTATATATTCATTCAGATTTTTTATTAACTAATATTTAAGATTATATCACACACTTAGGGAAATTAGAAGTATAATTAACAAGAATGCTTCATGGTTTTTAATCAACATAAATTACATGTGTATGTAGAAATGAAATTATTCATATTAAATCTCATCTTATTTCGCAAGCGCTAAATAAGAAGTTCCACACTATTTCACTTCACATGAACTGTGTATACCAAATTGACGAAATAACGAATTGTGGAACATAATTATTTCGTTTACCTATTTCGCTTTTCTCGTGTATGCACATGTGTATGAAGAATTAAAGTTGCTAAATAAGGAAAATGTTGGCAAATGAGTTAAATTAAAAATAAATAATAATACATATTGATATAATTATAAATAAATATAACTTTGGCGATTATTATATGTACATATATATAATATAATTGTTTAATGAATTTCATATATTTCACTTCGCTAGTTCAATTAAAACAAAATTATTTCTCAAACATTTTTCATGCGGCATAAGCTCGTATTTTGCTTCGCAAGAACTATAACATCATTACTAATTTATTATGTTGAGGTTCCCCATTATATGGAATTATTTCGCCTTAAAATTCAACTTTAAAACGAAAAACCTCACATAATTATTTAAAATCAACGTGAAGGCAAAAATAGAAATCGTATACTTTGACCACATTTATGCAATTTTATCATACATTACCATGTTGAATTCATTCAGTAGCTTTTACGAATATTGGAGAAATTTTCATTTAATGTTAAATTTGATTCTACATCAGAAGTAACTAAGTAAAAATAGCAAGAGATGCTTTCGACTATTGAAAAAATCATGTAAATAATGCAATTATACATATATTCAGATACAATAGTAAAACCGTAAAACTATTCTTGTATAAATCTTGTGAAGAATGCATAATTATGATGTGGACTCTTAAATATAAAATTTTCAATTCAACTCAAATAATCCTTCATTAAGTAAAATATAAATATAAAATTTTCATTTGCGATAAATAGTTTTCAAAAATTAAACCTCATATAGTTAGCAACTGGACAGACCTTAGGTAAGTTCACAATTTGTTCAATTCCAGTAATATGATAAATTCTTCAATTAGTTATATGTCTATATACATCTCTAGCTATTATAGGATCAGTTATTTTTCCATTTGACGAGAAGCGATGGAAGTGCAAGCAAAGAATACATATTATATTAATGCGATCTTATCAGTTGTTGGTAGCTGAGAATTTGCATTATTTAAAAAACAAGCATCTACTTTCGTCCTTCCGTCTCTTCTATGTAATTATATTATTTATTTAATTTTTTTTATAAAATTAACGCAACTTATATCCTACAAATGCTATACGGATAAGATTATTTACAACCGTTATTTGCGAACATAATAAAAATATCAATAAAAGAAGTCCAGAGATAAAACTCGTATATGGTTATCTTGCAAATATGCAGGATATACGAGAAGAACCTCTCTATATAGATAGGGGTATATCTAAATAATATTTTAAAAACTTATTAATTGTGTTTAATTTTTTTCCAATTTTTTGAGGTTTTTTAATTTTATTCTAAACTTAATAATTTTTTAAAATACAATTGCATTTGTTATTTCTTTTTTCTGAATTTAACTTTTGAATATGTACATATAATAATTTCATTAATATCTTCTACATAAAATAATTTAGAAGTATCGATAAAATTAATCTTAATAAATATTTCTGAAAGATGATTTTAAACATTTTATAATTAAATTATTATAGCATTAACTTATTGTTATCAAATTTATCATCTAAAATATTATAATATCATTGTGTATTCTCGACCGTTAAAAATTGAGCATCTAAATCTTTTGCTGAACAATATGGAATATCAATTGGAACAATATCATTAAATTTAGAATAATCTATTATAAATTCACTTTCCTCATAATTGTAAGTGATCATTTGTTCAAATTTATAACCCCATAGAATTTCAGCATTCAAATAACTGGATCTCGCTTGAGTTGATTGACTTGTTGATTCAATCGTACCCTCCAAGATAACAACAATTTCAAATGAATCCGTTACCATATCCAATGCTGACATATTATAAAATGGTGACGATGAATTTATTCTATGGAATGCAATCATTGGCCATATAAAAAATAAATCTGAATCACAATCATCTGTTTCAATATTCAATTTTATTTGATACTGTGATATAAATTCACCTTCTCTGGTACGTTTTGACTTTATTATTTGTGCACGAATACTGCCACCAATAATGTGACTTTTTCGAATATCACCAACACGAAACATTAACATTAATTGTCCATCACGTTGACAAATTATGGCCTTCTTTGAAAATAATAATGTTTGTTGTCTACGTTTTGCACGAATTAATTTGGCAAATACAATGCCACCCATAAACGATTGAATTAGGACACCAAAAACACATTGTATGCAAACAACAAAAACTGTTTCGGGACATTCTTCAGTTGTTGCCCTAACACCATATCCAATTGTATGTTGTGTTTCAATAGAGTAAAGAAAACATGATACATAATTATATGCATTATAAATACAAGGTTTCCATCCTGTTTCAACTGTTTTTTTAAAGGAAAAGCGTATTTATTAAGTATCAGACTATTTATAATTATTATTTATATTTTATTTAAGATTTCACTTACGTTGATTTTGTGGCAGGTGTAATTCATCAAAATCGGAATGCATAAAACAAATTAACCAATATATGAATCCAAATCCGAGCCATGATAGTATGAAACTTAATGAAAATATTAGTAATGTCCATCGCCATTGAGTATCAACCAGAGTTATAAATATATCATGAAGATAACGGAGACCCTGATGATATATTCTTTTCTGTTTAATGTTATAAGTGCCATTCTTCTTAATTACTCGTTTAAGATGTCTTTTTGATTCTCTCCATCCTACATTTTCTGAGCTAAAATTAATATTTAATTTTATTGTTCATTATAAATATATTTTATAGTATTATCTATTGTTTTTATTGATTCTCTCATTAGGGATTACTTAAACTCTTATTCCATTCTGTTTCAGTTAATTGAATTTTTATTTATTGATGGCGTATGCATGTTGAAATTTGCAACTTATTACTAATGATGTTTCCTCTAAGAACATATTTCGATGATGATGTTGATGAAGAATTCAATGAGTACCTAACAATATCATAATTATCACATCCTCGGGCAGATGGTTCCACAGACGAAAAGTTCGCGATAAGAAAGTGCCTCGAAATTTTATCATACGACTTAACGTGAAATTGTGTATACAGAGGAAACACTTGAATAATATTGGGCATAATACTGGCGATGTCATCAGAACAATCGTTATAAAATATCTATAAAAAATTGTTAGTGCACCTACATTATACATATGTCCTAGAGACTATAAGGTTGTTACTTTGAATGGAAAATAGCAGATATACAAGATGTAGATAGCGTGGAGGTAAAAGTTGATTGAGTACCTCGATGATAGTCATTTCATTCGTCACCATACTGATATACAATTGCTTGGGATATAAATAATATAATGCTTTATAATGTAATCAATAAACATATTCCCTAATAATTCAGTAATAAGTTGTTGTGCACTAAATGGGAAGTAATACTATTGATTTTCCCATATAACCGCTTTTGTTTAATGCGACAAGAATACTTTGTTCTTGTCTCTATACACATAAACTTGCAACTGAAAATACCTAAACTGATCAGAGGATCTTAATTTATAGCACCCACAGGTTGCGGATATTGGATGACCTAGCAATACGTTAGTTACGAATATCAAATAAATAACCGCGAACAATCTGGCGGCTGTGTATTAGAATTACTAAGAGGTACTGTGTGAAGGCACTATCCACCTAAAACTTAGTTATTGATTCAATGATTACACAGTGTCATGGCGAATGAGCAGCGCTTTCGGTAGAGGTGAAATATACCCCTGTAAATACTCTTTAATGCCAAGGTGGGCCAGGAAATAATGTATCATCCAACTATAGCTAAACACAGTCTTCGTGGTAAAAGCAATGAAAATGGGCTGCGATTGATTGATTTCGTCATGTCTAAAAACATAGTCATTATAGTAGTACATACAAATAATCAAATTGACCATATATTAATTGATGGACGTCACTGTTCAAATATAATGGGTGTTCGAAGTTGTCGTGGTTTAAATATTGACTCCTATCATTATCTAGTGAGGGTGGTGTTACGAGCCAGAATTTCGACCATAAAAAAAACACAACCTGTGAGAACAAAATGGAACAAAACACAACCTGTGAGAACAAAATGGATTATTACTGGTTTGGAAAGATTACCAGCAGGAAACCAATTTAAATAATATGTGGGACAAGCTAAAATCATGTGTTGAGGGTGCCGCAACAGAGGTGATTGGAAGGGGGATGGTAATTAGAAATGAGTGGTTTGATGATGATTGTAGAAAGACTCGGGATGAAAATAATGCATCTAGGCTGAAAATGCTAACGCTAGCTACAAGAACCACTATTGAAGACTATCGCTCTAAAAGGGATTTCGAGCGTAAATTAGTTCGTAGAAAGAAAAGAGAACTGGAGCGAAGAATTTACGCCGAATTAGAAAAAATCAACAGGAACAATCACAACAGAAGATTGTATAGGGGGATCAATTGTATACGCAACGGATACAGTCAACGGCCGTTTTTGTGCAAAAACATAGATGGACAGGTTGTGGCACAAGAGGAAAGGTGTCTCGAGAGATGGGCCGTGTACTTTAAAAATTTATTAAATATAAACACGCGAGTAAATAATGTGGAAGATGTGCAATTTTCAGTTATTTATGGCTGAACCATCAATACACGAAGTTAAGAACGTTATTCTAAAACTCAAGAAGAATAAATCACCTGGATCAAATAACTAAACCGGGTGAACTCTTTAAAAATGGTGGAAATACGTTCTGGAGTCAACTGCACGAGCTAATTGTTAATATTTGGAATAAGGAACAGGTGTCAATTGAGTGGAAAGATTGTACAAAAAGGGCAACAAATTAGATTGTAACAACTACAGAGGAATAACTGTGTTAAACATTGCCTATAAGGTATTTGCAAATATAGTATACCATAGACTTATTCCATATACCAATGAAATTATTGGAGAATACCAATGTGGATTCTGCACAGATCGATCTACATCTGATCAACTATTTAGTATTCGACAGATATTGGAAAAGTGTAGGGAGTTCAAGGTTGATACACACCATTTATTTGTTGATTTTAATGCGCCAAATGATAACGTCAATTGGCCAAAATTATGGAAAATTATGGAAGAATTTGGTATTCCAAAAAAACTGATAAATACCCGATTTGCTATGACGTTAAATAATGTTAAGCCACGTGTGCGAATCCGGGATAAATTATCTGAACATTTTGAGATCGTTGATGGACTTCGACAAGGTGACCCTTTATCGACACTACTTTTTAATATTGCGCTGGAGAAGACAGTAAGGGGCGTAAATATTGACTAAAAAGGTACGATTTTCACAAAATGGGTCGAAATATCATAACTGTCAAAGATACCTTCGAAGCGTTAAACAAGGGGGCATCGGTGCTAGGGCTCAAAATGAATGAAGATAAAACAAAGTATATAGTGACAACTAATACATCAGGAATTCGAGGTCAAACAGTTAAGATTGGAGAATATAATTTTGAAATTGTAAATAACTTCGTATATTTGGGATCGTTGGCAAATGTGGAAAATGATATTGAAGAAAAAATTCGCCACATAATGGCAATTGGAAACAGGTGCTACTGCGGGCAATCTAAAACATTACAACGAGAACTAAAATGTAAGCTGTATAAAACATTAATGCGTCCAATATGAACATATGGATCGGAGGTATGGTGCATGACACTGAACCAGGAACAATTACTTCGGATTTTTGAACAAAGGATACTCCGTCGCATACATGGTCCCGTCAAAGAACAAAATGTTTGGAAGAGAAGATATAATTTCGAGATAGATGAATTGTACCGTGAACCAAATATTGTCAAAACAATCCAAATCAAGAGACTGAGATGGTTGGGCCATGTATTACGAATGGAGGATGAACGTGTACCAAAAAAGCTGTTGAATGGTAACCAGAAGGGAGAAGAACGGCCGGAAGACCTAGGGCTAGATGCAGTAAACGATGATATGAAGATTCATAAAATTCGGGATTGGAAGACGTTAGCTGCAGATAGGTCTGGTTGTAGAAGCGTGTTGGATCAGGCTAAAACCGCACCTGGGTTTTAACGCCACGCAGCAGCAGCATATATCATCCAAAATAATTAAAAATTTGAGACTCACCTTATTTAATAAAGATCAAAATCATACGGAGAATTTGTCAAGATTTTAGATTAGATAATCTTATTGTGTGAACTTATAATGTAAACTAGAATATGTTTGTTAACTAAGTTTCTTTGTGAATTATTGGTCAAGATGGTGGATAAATTGTAATAAACTATTGGCAAATATATAAAGTTAGAAGTGATGAAGAGATTACTTTGAAATGCTGAACTTGGAGATTCTTGTGCAACATAATTTACTCAACGATCAATGTTTCAAAAATAAATCCAACAAATTGACAAAGTAGAAATTTTTTATTATTTGGAAAATTTTTAGGCAATACTCGTGTACAAAATAAAATTCAAATATATTTAGAGTGTTGAACCCTAAGTTCATAGATATGATTAGCAGTATCATATTTTATTTATTTATTATCTTCATAAAGCTTCATAAAACCTTTCAACATATTAATTATTTTAATTGGTTTACACTTTTTTGAAATTTATTTTTCTTAGAATAGTCGTAATTTAATTAGTGCATATATAATTAGTTAATTTGTTATAATCACAGTTCAATTGTCCATATAAATAATAAATAAATATGATACATACTTTGGTGATTGTGATCCTAATGGATGCTGCAATCCTCTTAATAAAGATTCAGGTGAAGATGATGAATATTCATTAGAATACATTGATGATGGTTGTTCCAATTTAGTTAATATTGTTTGTTCATTCTTATGTAATAATGCAGTATTGCAATTTAAATTAATTGCATTCATTTGGGAAATAAATTAATTATCACAACAGAAAAAAAAAACAAACTACTCAAAATGTAGCATAAAATTTATTTTTCACTTATTTACTACTTAACGTATTAATAATTAAACCAAAAATTGGCATCAAAGTGTTATTTTCAGGTATCGATTTTGCAACGTGTGTAAATCTGCAAGAAAGTAAGACATTTTTGGGATTTTTTTTTTTTATTAACAAGAATATGTTAATTAAATTAAAATTTATATATAAATATATGTAATTATTAATAATAAACACCATCATAATATAATAAGTTATATTCACATGTGATACAAAATAGTATCGAAATTATACGAGAAATTGGATGCCATAATTTTTGGATTGGAAAACAATATTTGGCGAATGAAAATATTAATCTGCATAAGAATAATGTGATTATCCTGAATCAAAATTATCAACTATTATTCTACATGGTAGAAAATGAGGGCACCTTACACCTTACATTTAACCTTAATTAATGATCGTTTTAAATGCTTGAAATATATAGGTCAACTAATATTATAGATTATTATTTCAGAAACAACTTAAACATTAAACAATGATAATGAAATTGAATTTTTCTCACTGGCAGACCCTATTCAATTAAGTTTATTTTTAAATTCAATATTATTTTTTGAGTAAATATGACCAAAAAAAAAATATTTATTCACAAATTATAAAAATCTAAATGCAGACTTATTATGTAAATTGAGTGATAATTTGTGAAAATATCTGAACTGAAACTCTCACATATTAAATATTTTTAAAAATGAAATTGATCTGAAAATTTAATGTAGAAAATAGTATGTAAATTTTAACTATGAACGGGTGTAGAGCCTGAAAAAGCTGTAGGTCGCAGTATTGATATAAAGATAAATTATACATAGTCTAATATGTATTCGCCCTAATAGATAAGGACTAAGAAGTACAAATGTTATCTAATTATTTGAAATAAATTGATACATAAAAACATAGTTTATATAGCATATATATTTGTTATTTGTTATAATAGTTTTTTGAATTGATCTCAGATTATCTTAGCATACGTTAAGAATTAAACGATCATAAAACCATTACATATACTCACCGCTTTAATTTTCGGACAAATAATTCTAAATGACAAATTGATTTCTTAAACATTTTATTCACATTTTCTAAATAATCCTACAAAAATTAACTATAAATATTTGTATACATTTTTAATTTACATTTAAATAATTAAACTTAGTCGATGTACTGGAAGCGTGGTTAATTTTTTATTTATTTATTTTTTATTTTTTTTAAATTTACAAATTTTACAACTTACAATCTAAAATCATTAAATTTATTATCCGGGATGTGTTTTAATTGTATACGTATCTGAGTCAGAATCGTACTGCTCATTATCTCGATTTCGTTGCGAAATTTGATGATGGGATTGAGAACGTCTATTTTCTTGCATTGATTTCTGTTGTTCTGGATTTAGAATCAATAAAGGTAGACGTTTATATGAGGATGTTGGCGAATGAAATGTACTAAATTCTAAAAAAATTAAAATAAATTGAAAAAAAAATATATATTTAAACAATATTTAATATTAAGTAGTTTTTGTTAAAAGCATATATAAATAGGAAAATATGAAATATTTAATTATTAAACTATTCTGACTGTCGTATTTAACATACAACATAAACTTGATTAAAAAAATCATATACTTATTTAAAAGGCACATAATCGAATTCTACATTCGATTGCTATTTTAAGTTTTACTATTCGATCCAATACACTTGATCAGATATTATATTTTAAAATAATCTTGTAACCCCTGTACAAAAAAATCATTTCAATTTTTAACAAAAGCGATTTTAATTTTAACAATCTATAGATAAAATATCATCCTGAACGTGTATGTTCATTAATAATAATAACTATATAGAAACAAATCTCAATATGAAATTAAAGCGAATTATAAAAAGTATAGTTTGTCTGTAAAATTATTATTTCGAAAATAGAACCTTGTAATTGTGAACCTGAATGTTTCTCAAATCGAAATCATCATTGGATTTTTAACAAATCCAATTAAAATCGACTACTTTGTGGCTTTTATAGAAAAGACAATTTTAAATCAAAGTTTTTTAATTTTAACATCTATAGATAAAATATCATCCTACACGTGTATGTTGATTAATAACTAGAAACAAATCTCAATGGGGCATTAAAAAGTATAGTTTGTTTGTAAAATTATTATTTCGAAATTAGAACCTTGTAATTGTGAGTCACAAATCAAAATCATCAGTGAATTTTTAACAAACCTAATTAAAATCGACTACTTCGTGGGTTTTATAGAAAAGACTATTTTAAATCAAAGTTTTTTAATTTTAACAATCGACAGATAAAATATCATCCTATACGTGTATGATCATTAATAAGTAGAAACAAATCTCAATGTGAAATTAAAACGAATTATAAAAAGTATAGTTTATGAGTAAAATTATTAATTCAAAAATAGAACCTTGTAATTGTGAGCCTGAAGTTTTCACAAATCAAAATCATCTCATTGAGTTTTTAACAAATCAAATTAAATCCGATTACTTCTTGGGTTTTGTAGAAAGGACAATTTTAAATAAAAGTTTTTTAATTTTAACAACTATAGATAAAATATCATCCTACACGTGTATGTTGATTAATAACTAGAAACAAATCTTAATTTGAAATTAAAAAGAATTATAAAAAGTATATTTTGTCTGTAAAATTATTATTTCGAAAATAGAACCTTGTAATTGTGAACCTGAATTTTTCACAAATCGAAATCATCATTGAATTTTTAAGATATCAAATTAAAATCAAATACTTCGTGACTTTTATAGGAAAGACAATTTTAAATCAAAGTTTTTTAATTTTAACATCTATAGATAAAATATCATCCTACACGTGTATGTTGATTA
>JANSTX010042440.1:0-12589 GCA_027564355.1 Penthetria funebris | reverse complement strand
TGAAGTGACTCAAACTATATTTAATTCGTTGCGATTTTCTATACTTTGTAAAGCTATCAATCTCGTTAGTGCGTAACCGTGTGTTATCAAACCCACAGACAAAAATCTATATATAGTAAATTTTTATATTAATAATTATTTTTCAACTGATAATACATGAATTATTTTTTCACTTTTCTGAATTGTTACTTAAAAATACCATTCATTAATAATTGACATATATTATCACGTTTTCTATGGTTAGACAGGTAGGCCTATTTTTATTAAACGGAACGTCAACTTCACGTCACAGACCGGCAATGCCACGTCAAAACTGATCATCATTAACATACACAAACGTTAAAACTGCTATCAAAATATCAAAATACAGAAATGTCACGAAAATATTATCGACTCAAATTGTTTAATGTGCTCACTTCTTTGATTTTCTTCATCTTCAACTTAATAAAAAAAAATTGCCAATGACAGGAATCATTTTATACGAGGAAGAAGAGAACAGAAACCAGTGACGTAAAAGCATGCGATACATGCTAATAAAAAGAAAGCAATTTTGGTTGGTGTTACACAGTATTTGATGATTTAAAAGTCTCAAGATCAATATATTATTCCAACAGATAAAAACGTACCAGCACTGTTTCGTCAAAAACAACGTTTTCAATTAACATCGACGTTCCGTGACTTTAACGGTGTATGACGGTGCCGATCAATGTAAACATTGTCATATAAAATAATAGCAATATATTTTGATGTAACGTTGCTGGCCGTCTGTGACATGACATTGACTTTTCTTATAATGTAAATAAACCAACCTCTAGATCTTATTTGGTCACTTTATTTCCACTGGATTACATAGTAATTAGGTGAAAAATATTCAAGTATATAACAGATCAGCTAAACATATTTCGTACAAATATTATTATAATTGTGACGCTTAATTAGAAACAAAAATTTTATATCGCCTTTCTATATTTGCACTATGACAATTGACAATGGCATATAAAACTATATAAATAACCATATGCATGCAATTCCGAAATTGGAATTGCTTTGATACAAAAAATATGTTCCTTTTCTGCCAATTTAAATATGAAAATACAAATACTTTACTTAAATAAATTTCAAATAATACGAAAGCAAATCTACACCAGTTCAATGCTTCTCAAAAATCGTTATTACCAAAATAATAAACTAAGCCGATTTTCATCAATTAAATTTCAAATTAAATTATTTTACGTTTAATTAAATTCTTTACCTAAATAATTTGACTTTCCTGTGCAAAAACTACTTTATATTTTAAGCAAAAAGATTTTTTTTTTGTGGAAATTCTGAGTAAAAAACCAATTGTAGGTTTCAATATAATAGTACGAATACTTAATAAAGATTAATTTTAAATGGCAGTTATATTACATATTCCTAATAGTAGATGACCATCTTGATCCTTAGACAACATGGGATGAGGTAATATGTCGGCAAAACTACATTGTTAAATTGCCGTTTCTAATATGCAAGTAACCTTAAATGTCAATCAAAACAACCATAAATTGAGGTTTCGAAATAAAAAATGTAGAATTAATTATATAATTATTCGGTTCTACATTTGAGTATACAATAATTTATTAGAATGATGGATAAAATCCCCTGCTATCTAAGGTGTAGACAAACATGACATATACCCGTTTTTAAGTCACATTACCATACCAAAAAATTACATAACTTGTGGTCGAGTTACCGGTGACATCATACGTAGAGGGCAAAATGGACTGAGAGTAATCTAGATATTTATTGGTTACTCCATCGAGGATAATAGTAATATATAGTTCAGCAACTGAGAACAATGTTTACAACTATCTCTAGCTGTACTGTTTTTTTATTAGATGTCTTTTTATGATCTATGAATGTGATATGGAAATATTTCTCTGAATTGTTGATTAACCATTATTTATTCGTATATTATAATATAAAGCCTAATTCTAATTTATATATTTTCCTATGTGAGACCATGTTTAACAAATTCCTAATGTTCTTTATATAAAATGAGAAATCATAATCGGTATGATTAATAATATTTATGATTTAATGGACAATTCACATTACTCATAAATTTTTGAAAGTAAATTTTATTAAATATGCATACCATCACAAATAAGGCAATATACTCACGGAAACTTTCATATCAAAATATCAGCGTTGGATCTTCAAATAATAAATGGTAAATTTGGAGAATCTAATTAAGAAATAAAATATCAAATAAGTTCCAACTCATCATATAATTATATACATAATTAATTACGTTATCATTTACATGCTGTTTCACTTTGTATTTGGTTGTTCTTACCTTTGTCTATTTTGGTCAGCATAATTATAATATTGCTAAACGGTGTCCAACAGATTCAATACTAACAAATTAAACTTTCTTAACATTTGCCCAATTAATGTACTGCTAATACACATATGCAATGTGACAAAGTTCCAATGGACGAACGTATTTGATTTCGTTAATGTAACGACTTGAAGGAATAATCGTACAAAAAACTCAAACATAACGTTGTGTTTAGAATTTAAAAAATAGTAATTTTAAACATGTCCCGTCTGTCCGTCTGTCCAACTTTCCGTCTGCCCAACTTTCCGTCTGCCCAACTTTCCGTCTATTCGTATATCCGTTCGTCCGTCTGTCCGTCTGTTCATCTGAAATATTCAAATGTGTAACTGGATATTTATTATTGATTCTATATTTTCTAGTTGGTTAAATTCATTTACAGATATTTGAGTTCACATTTTATATTACATGCATGTTAGATGTTTGAAACATTACCATCATAATGTCGTCATATGGTCGGCCCTTAAGGCATATAAACTTAGGATGGTGATGATGTCATCGCTATCAATTGATTAACATTTAGGAAATTTTGATTCTATGAATTTTACTTTAAATGCATTTTATTTAAGTATTAAAACTATCACCTATTCAAAGATTATTTAAATTATTAAAAACAGAGTAAACTAAAGTGTCTATTAAATTCCTTATGCGAAATGAAATTGTACGGATGACACAAAAAACTTGAGTGTATGCTAGCTTATATAAATACTGTATGCATTCTTATTAGTCATAGTTTATAATAGCACAAGCATGTTATTTATACTAGAAAAAATAACAGAAATAGCACAGTGCTTTTAAATTCTTTCGGAGGGAGTTTCCTACTTCAATACTTTTGGATTTCATTTTCACTTCATACTAGTGAGAACTTGAAAGAGTGACCGATTTAATGCATATCCATATTTGCAGATTCGAAATTTATGTTAAAATTTTTTCTCAGTATTTTTATTTCAATATCAAAAAAACATAATGTAAGATCAAATATTAACCAAAACATTTAGATTTTACTTGTGTAATTGGAAAATATTTAGACTGGTGTTTCCCCCATCATGTCGGTAAGCATAATATGCTAACCTTTTTTTTTTTATTGTTTGCCTTAAAAACGAAGGGTTGGAAATAATTATGTATATATACATTTGTTTCTACAAAAGATCTTTAAATGAAATTTTATTTAATAATTCTGATTTTAAAAAAAAAAATTATAACATAGTCGTTAACCAATTATTTTGATTATTTTCCTGTTGCAGGGGATGTCTGAAACAATAACACCACTATCATTTGAAACGTCTAGTTCAAATTTATCACCAGAAGATGTGTGTTTATTAGTCAGAAAATGGTGGTGCTTTTTACTATCAAGTATATTCACATTTTTGGCTGGTCTTCTGGTTGTTCTTTTATGGCGTGCATTTTCATTTCTTTGCTGCCGAAAAGAACCTGAACTAGCGCCAAATGATCCCAAACAGAAAGAACAAAAAGCCAATAGGCAAGGAAAACAAGAATTCGAGGGAACGTTTATGACCGAAGCTAAAGATTGGGCTGGAGAACTTATATCAGGTCAAACAACTACTGGACGAATTTTGGTAAGTTTTAAATTTATAAACAATTTATATATTGCGTACACTTATATTTAAATTATTTATAGTAAACAAATGTTGAAAGGTATTTTATATATAAATTGACCTATTTTGTTGTTTCTTTCTATTATTTTATGAATTTTTACTACCACAATAGTATACTCGTATATTATACTATTTGTTTACTGATGTAATTTTTTGAAACATTGTTTATTCAACATGAAACTATTAACTATTTAGGAATTCAATACTATCGGTGAAGTTTTCTTATTGCGGTTGCACGCAATATTCGAATAAATAATTTTTCAATTAATCTTAGGGTTATTTTAATTTAAATTTTCCATAAAATAATTTACTGTAGTTATAGTACTGTAATGGGGACGAATGGATTAGCCGACTGTCATCGAAGCTACTAAACCAGCCCATGGCATCCATTCACAGCTTTGAAAATATCTGGACGATATTAGTTTTTATAATTATCATTCTATTTATCAAACAATATCTAAATTTAAAAGAGTCAAAACATTATTTAATGATAGTGTTATAAAAGTGTGTTTTGGGAGGTTGCCATTTGTTATATACAACGTTGATTCCCTTATAAATAGCCTTGGCCGAGCGGTTTAACGGGAAGGCTATATTCGTAGAATAATAAAATATTCACTTGTACTGTAACAAAAACTTTATTTTATCTTAATTCTATTGGAAAATACAATACAATTTTACTATACAAAATGTTTTTATATTCTATTAACTTATACTTCACTAATCGCTTATTTTACTTTCAATATCTCGATGTGTATTTTATTAAGCTTTATTTTCAACTATCTTCTCCTTCTCATATTGCCCATATTTATATTAGCTTTTTGTTTACTTTTTGAACTTTGTCGAGGCTACCAGTTTATTCAAGCACCTTATACATTTTTCTAGTCGAATGAGTACTAAATTTTCAAAATATAAAACAGGGCCATACTTGTAACAATAGATATAACGATTTGTACACCGACTACTTACAGATCGATTAGCATTTTGTCTCATATATATATTAACATATATGTGTTAACTTAAATGACATATTGGTTTATAGCATAAACTTGGGTATAAACTATTTATAAAGATTATCAAGGAAGGTTTACAAACAAATTTAATTTTTATCAGCCAAAAGAACATGCTGGATTTTGAATTTAGTTTTTTTTACTATTGATGACGTATACATACAATGCAAAATATTATTCAAAAATGTAGTGATCGAAAATTTCCTATACATGGACAGGAGATAGCACTTTCTCACATAATGGTAACCACCTTCTTTTTACAAAACTTTAAAGGGTAATGCAATTAAAATAACTTTCCAACAGATCATAAAATGTTTTGAAAACAGTATAATTATTTGAATTTTATATAGACATATGTACAGCCCACATCTTTTATCTCTAATAGTTTTAAAGAAGAAATAGAAAGGCAGCCTATTGTTCTAAATAAAGATACTAACTACTATGTAATGCAATTGCTTCTGATCTATATGCACGTATGGATCATCTTATGTTGCATATATAATACTTTTATAGAGCGAGAGAGTTACCATTCTTGAGTAATTGCCTATCAGAATACCATATTATTATTTGAAAAGTTTCTTACCAACACACTATTTATTGGTATATAACATCAGCATAAAGTTATGTTCCTGATGTAATTTGAAAATTTTTATCAGGAGACCATAACTACAAAAGCATGTATAGTTTTTGTTTAAACTTGAGAATATATCATCAATGGTTAAATATATAGACTTATGGACTGTACATACATAGACTCGATGCGAGCAGTTTATAGTGTAGTCTATTTCACTTGGAGAGCAGGTATCCGCCAGTCTTTAACTATTTATTGGTAACCATCACTATAAAATTTATGTATTCCTGGGACAATTATGAAAATTGTTAAAATATGTATTGCTTATTTTCATAATTTTGAAGATCTGTATCAGGAGAGCATAACTACAAAATAAGTGATAGTTTTTGTTTAAAATTTTAAATATTTTGTACATATATTAAATATTTTGTACTCGATGCGAGCAGTTTGTAGTGTAGACTATGCTAAAGTTATGTTTTTGTGGTGCAATTATGTGCCAGTGTATGTGAATTGTCAAATTTCAGATCATTTTGTACAATGAAGTAAAAGTTTTTCTTTTGAAAATTCTATTTTTCAAACAAGGTATTTTATGTACTCTGACGGTAATAAAATACAAAAACTATTCATTGCTCAATTATTACTAAATTATTGTTATTTTTGCATGGTTTTCGTATCATTTTATGTTATATCATGGTAATGTTGATGTGTTCTTACGGTAATAATCTACGGCCTTATGATAGAACTTATATTATCTTATGGTAATAAGTTATGAAAATTATTTAATTGAGGCACTTATTAATCCTACACGAGGTTTTAACTACGTATTAATTTAATTATTGCAATATTGGTAAAAAATTCCTAGAAGACCCACATGCTGGAATGTATTTAGATAGAGTTTTAAGATAATATACGACTATAATTCTGAAAAATATCATCATATCCTAATTTTAATAATAAAATATGTAACATTTTCAAAATATTTGATTGTGTTTCAGAAGTATTATTATATATAAATTCTAATTTAATTATTCAAATGTTTATGAATGATTTAAAATTTACATTTACGTATATAATACTCCACACTGATTTTCATTTAATTAACCATAATTTTTTCGACTGTAGCGTAATGTTTTCCTTATTCTTATTATTAGAAAGGGTGGTTTCTTTTAGAGGCGAAGAACTTTTAATAAAATACAGAAAAATGTTTTTAATTAATATTAATATTTGAATATGATCTCGGGTGATTTGAATATGATCTCGGTGTGCTCAAGGCGATCCATTATCAAACAAATGCATCTGAACCAGAATCGACTACATTTCTTTCGATTAGATATTATTTAAAAAAACTATTTGGAAACTTGCTGATGATTTTTGATATTTAATTATGAGATATAGGATATTTGAATTTATAACAATAAGTTATTAATTATAGACACAGAAAATTTCAATGGTTCTAAACGAGAGTTAAAAATAATATGGGAAAATACTTTTCCCAATCAAATTAATATATTTATGTATTTTTTGTTAACTCTTCGTTAATTAATTAGAAGGTTTCTAACAAATAGTTGACATTTAAATAATTTTTATGTATATGAAATGATAGTAAGAGTATAAATAATATTTGAATTTCTAAATTTAAACCTTCTCTTAACGCGAGATTTGCATGTGTATATTGCTGTGCATCGTGGAACATTTGTTTCTATTGTGGAATATTTTACTTTGCAATTGGTATATTTTGTAACTAATAATTTGTACATGGTAGATCTTTTCTACATCATTTTTAATTAAGTCTATGCACATATAAAGTGTACATTAATTTCAAATTTATAAACTAATTATATAATGGAATACATTTTCTTGTTTAAATAATGTTGTATGTAAACATACACCACCCATGTACATATTTTTTTTTTTGTTGTTTTTCCCTATATATTATAAATACACAATCCCAAATTATTTACTGTCTTTTTAAATGTATGTCCTTTACAAGATGTACGACAATGTCCTTTATGTTATATTATATGTAAATAGTGTATTTATACATCTCACTGCTCTATTAGTCTGATATTGCATATGAACAATGATATGTTTTTTCATATATATAAGGGTAAATAAATTATCTCCAAACATAAAGAAATGAGTTTAAAATAAAAATGTCAATAAAATTGCTATTAAATTTGACCTAGTTCTAAAGGGTTGTTTGTAGAATATTTACCTAAATAGGAAAAACATCAAACAAATACTATCCAAAATGAAACATTTACATAAAAATTTCAACAAAAAAAACCGAAAAAACTTTAAAGTAACAACTTTTAATATAAAAAAGGGAAAATTTTATAATGATAAATTAAAATTTCCTTTAATTTTATATGAAGTATCCTGATTATACGAGTTTCCTGATTGCATAATAGGAGAACTTTTAAAAACACAGAGTATGACTTTTGAATTCAAAATTTGTCACATTACATTACGTAATGTGACAAACTGCAAACAACAAAATCTTAGTTTTTCTTTATTGTTACAATTTTGCATAAAATGAAAGAAACATTTTCGCTTACAAAATGATGAAGCACTTAGGAGGCTGTTAATTAAAACATGAATTATATTGCGATTTTTTTTTGTACTTTTTCGTTTTATTTGTATTAAATATAATTAACATATGTTCTTTCTGTAGTATTAAACAACTATTGCAGATTTCTGATTTCAATCTTATCTTCTTCATGCTTATCTTCATCATCTTTTCTCGAACTTTTTGAAATACATTCACTTCAATACAAAATCTAATGATTTAATTTAATTCCAGTTAATTTAATGTGTCTGACCCATGGTATCATCATCAACTTAAATGCCACAAGGACGAATATAGAATGACATAATACTAATATTCTATACGATTGTCATAGCAAAAGAAAACCACAAACATACAAATTCAACATTTTGCAGTTTTATAACAATTTGTACTAAAGCGTAATTTAAAAAAAAAAAAAAAATAGCTTCTCCATATCGAAAATCTCCAAGTATTAAAGTTTATCAATTTGTTCCGATTTATAACAATGTTCTGAACAATAGTTTTATTAAAAAAAAAATCGGTTCAAAAATAACTAAAACATCATCATAATATCAAAAGAAACTCCCAAAATTATAGATTACAACGATTTTTAAAAAAAAAATTTGTCATTGGAATAACAAAATAAAAGTCATAAATACCTTCCCCGTGATAAAAAACAAATAAACATTAATGTACAAAATTTCAGATCTATAAAGAGTAAACACTTTAAACACAAAGTCTAGAACAAATATCATGGATAAACGGACGTACAAACGGCAAACATGATTCTGCAAGTATAGAAAATATTGGCCTTTTTTGCTTGGTTAAATCGTAACTTTCGAGGGAAACCATCGATCGAGTTATTTAAGTTGTTGTTACGTTTTTATCTATGTATTATTCTATCTGTATTCGACTATCACTAAACTTAACGTTTAAACTGCTTCTTTCGTTATGTCATATTCCTGTGTTTTTCTAATAATTTAGTTTTGAGATGCGAATGTCCAATTTTCTTGCCATCTCTTCGGAGAATTTCCTATAATCCGTATTTCGCTTGGTTGTTGTATTATTTCAATATTTGCTATTCTATTATCTGGCATTCTTTCAACATGATCTCTCCAATAACGCCTTCTGGTTCTTGTCCATCTCACTATTTCTTGAATTTGACATTTATTTCGGAAATCATCACTTCTGATATCTTTGAGTGAATAACCGGTGATAGTACGTAAGATACTCATTTCTGTTGTCCTCATAAGTTGTTTAGTTCTGGACGTATCATTGTGGATTTCCACTACATTTGCTAAAATGGGTTTTACGCATGTTTTATAAATTCGTACCTTGCTTTCTGGTAACAATTGTTTTTTTCAAATTACGTTACGAAAACATCCTGATGGACATCTTCACAAATTGTCGTAATATGAATATCGAATCAATAATTGAATCTGGCTTTCTGAAGCCCTTCTGTTCAAATCTCAGTTTTTGACGTGATTTCATCGCCAATAATTGAAGTGAGAAGTTTCTGAACAGCACTTAATAAAAATAGTTTCTCTGATCAATTTTGCTGCCCTTCTTAAATATAGGTATTGTAGTTATATAATCTGTGGGTATCTCATTACATTCAACTAATTTCTTAAACAGTTTAAAAATCTCAGCATTTTATTTACTATTTCTGAGAAAGGTTCAAAATTTTCTTTTGTCCACCATACTAACCACATTCCATTAACTTACTAAAACGATTCCAATATTTCTTTCTAATTTGCGTTATTTTGACATTAATACCGTTTCTAATGAGTTTTTATACACTGTATTCTATTGGGGTTTTCTGGCTTCTGTATTTTAGCTACGCCTCCCATTTTTCCCGTTGACAAAATTTTCACTTCTTTTGTAAACCATGGTTTAGTGATGTGTTTTGCACGGATGTTAACTTGCCTTCATCCAATCGCTCCATAAGTTGTATAATTAATAATTTATTTTAACTTTCACCATGCCTCATCGACGTTTTTTTTATCGTTGATGGAATTGTTCAAGATTTTAAGTTGTAAACTGTACTCATATATCTACCTTGTACTGGAATCCATAATAGATTCAATATTTGTTTTTTGCATATATTCTGGAGCCTTAGGTTTAAGTAATTTAGCAATTATTCTGATCATCAGCATTAACCATCATCTACATTACCAGAAGAAAGAACTCTTACAGTCAAAATTTGTGATGAATGAAAACTTCTGGTTGTTATAATTTAGTCAATAGTTGACTGTTGACCTTTGGTGTTATGTCAAGTGTATTTATACTGATCTTTGAGAGAAATTAATTGTGAAATCGAAGTCTATTGTTAGCACAAAAAAAAATCTATCAGTTCTTCTCCATTTTCATTTATTGTTTCTTCACCCTACCATTCATATCATCCATTATTATTATCTGCAATTACATAACCTTATATCTGTACAGTTGTTAATATGCATGCACTATATGATTAAGCTTACGTGAGCTGCAATCACTACTTTGACATGTTACCAATAACGTCTCTCAGTCTACAGTTTATTAATAAACAACAACAACAATACCAAATGTCAGAAACAAATGGTAATAAATTTAGTTGTCTATAAATAAAGCTCACCTACTTATGAAAATGCTAGCTTTTTGATCGGAACTACGATGTGTTCTACAATCCCTCCTTTTAATTCATTTAAAGCGGGTTTTAATAACCCATTTCCCCAACATTAATTCTTACTCAAATTTCACCTGGTCCATAGTTTGACTTCCATTATTTTCAATAGCTTTTGTCGTCATTTCTAAAAATATTCTTATTCTCAATTTATATTACCAATAATTTTATAATTTTTGAAATTGAAATTTCGTCTTTTTTAATTATTTATGTCCGAGTTGTAAGTCAACTAATAGATAATATAGATACATTTACGTGTTAGTGTATAGGGTGTTCAGATCTGGGTTGTGAATTATGTATAACAAATTTTTAAGATTTTCCGTTCTAAATATTACCTTATATTATCAGCAAAAGATTAGGGAAAACTCAAGTTTTGTATTCTGCATAGTAATAGAAAGAATGTATTGAGAATGAATAAGATTTTACTGATAGCGAATACGAAAGTAATGCTATATATTGGAAATATTATAGTCAGGTGTCACATAGAATCATATCCACTAATTCACGATATTTTTTTAAAATTATGTATTTTTAAAATAAATTGTTTATTGAAGTCATTGTTTGGTTCAGATTTCCATGAAGAATAACTATTCCAAGAGACGAATGCAAAAACACCTTGCTTACCAGCCAACTAACTAAATTAATTGATATTCCTCCCTTAATAAACTATAACAAAATCTTTCAAACTATAGATTTTTATAGACCAATACTTCCTTATTACACAAAGAATACATCTGACCTGCTAATGTTTTCATTCTGCTCAATAAAAACAGAAATTTTATTGAAATATTCGATTCGAATCTGCTTATCTGTGCATCTTAGTAATAGATTACCCAACAATACTTATTTATAGTTACCTATAACCGTGCTGGGGATACAGGAATAACGATATTATATTCAAGTATGAATTAGTGATATCCACACACTACACTAACATAATCTAAAGATGAATTATGTTAATATTTCGATTTAGTCAACTGCACTCGTAAGGTGACGCATCGAGTGACCGACTAACACTATATGCGGTTCCTTGATTTTGTATTAAGTAAATATAGATAGATTTATGGTTTATTATAATTATGTAAGTTTGCCAAAAACAAGAATACAAGCAGTAAATTAACATCTGAATTGTAGAATATTTGAGCGTAATGAGCGTATTTTATGTACACGCAAAATTCAGAATATCCTATATTTTTTGTAATTTGAAAGTTGAATAGCGATTTGCACAAATTCAGGATAGGATATAGGTTTTAGCATAATTCATAAATAAAAGTATTATTTCATGATACAATGGTTCGTTCGACTCTTATTTACACATCAAATGCATTGTACAACCTTGAACTAAAGAGCTATAAAAAAGTTTGGCGGTAATAACTCTTATGATTGATATTGAAGCAGGTTTATATTTTCCATTGTAACTAATGATTATGTCGATGATAAATTGAATGTTATCTAAAATTTACTATAAGCATATGCTAGTAAAAATATTTGTATCGCTTAGAATCTTCACTATAAACCGCAATCATTCATGATGAAAATTTAATAACAATGTAAGGAAAATATTGTGAAAATAAACAATAATATACAAAATACGTGAACGTATCATGAGAATTGTATTCTAAAAATACAGTATAACTTGACGATATTTTTGAGTTCGTGTATATAGTGATGACGCCAAAAATTATAAATGCACATCAAAAGAAGCAAATATTCCTATTTTAAAAATAGTTGCGGACGAACGCATGGTTACTAATAAATTAGTTCACGTTTTTTAACTATTTTTATATTTTAGCAACATTTATATATAT
>JANSTX010042429.1:0-12590 GCA_027564355.1 Penthetria funebris | reverse complement strand
ATAAATAATTGAAACTTGTTTTACCACATTGCTGATGATAAAATGTATGTTGGTTAAATTGGTTCATGAATTTTCGTATATTTTAATACCTTCACTTACTATATACAATTAGCCTACAAAATTATATACTTGAAAATCTATATATATATATACATATATTCATATATTCATATTATACATATAAATCGAGAAAAATTAATATATAAATATAATGTGTCAGGCCCTGAGATGAATCCGTTGACTATATAAAAGTATTTACATATGTTTTTTTGACATTAACCAATTTTTTCTGATATTAAATTATCTTGAACTTCTATCAATTCATTACATAGAACGTGATTTAATTAGGATCGAATTGGTTCACATCCCACTATAATCAGTAGGTACTAGTGCCGAAAATAAATGTTTCAACCCTTTATATTGATACTTCGTTAAATTACGCTGATTATTCACATATTCATGATCCATATGGTTAAACTAATCGCAAAACAACAGTGCATAAAAAAACAGCAAAAAGAAATAAACTTTCCAAAAATAGTTGACGTTCACACATTTATAGCATGATTGAACAAATAGTTACAGTTCAATTATCTTTGTCATGTATCATTGTATCTTGTCAATGACATGTGTATCATAAAAAAGTTTGATTTTTTAAGGCAAACACAAATAGTAGTACTCGACTTAAGAAACATTTATAGGATTACCTTAAAATTTATTATTTACTGCCCGCAATACCTAATATTCAGGGGATAAGTAGTTCGTTCTATTTCAATTGTCAGCCATTCAATACAAATACGTTTAATTTAAATAATCTATTCATGATCACGAAAATCGAAAAATGTAACTGAAATTTTGGCATAATATTAGGCATTGTAGCACATATTATGCCATGTTGTTGCTGAAGGTGACACTCGAGATTACATATATTGCAATTGACTTTGTATTTGCCAAACTATCACAAAATGATAATTATATTATATGAACATATTTGATGTGTCAAATTTGCTATTTCAATAAAAATGTAGGATCTGTAAAATATAGCTCACAATTCGGTCTAAAGGTGAATGTCTCAAAGATGAAACCATAATGAAGATTGAAGACGTGAGATTTCGTCTCGGGAGTCGTTTACTAAAAAAAAAAATCGGTAAATGTTGAGTATACTGAATAATATAATCTTGCGGTCGTCTTAAATTCAAAAGATATTAAATTTTCTGTTTTTGAATCTAATTGCATATCAGTACTATTGTGTGACTGCGAAACTTGGGAATGTGATAAGGATTTTTAACTAGGGGAAATAGATTTTTTTTTTTCTCATACATTGAGGCTCTTTGGTAATATTGCAGAAAATATATTTATCTGGTTTCCCTAATTTAATAAAAGACCCGGGCATGAAGGTCCGGTGTCATTGTCTGATAATATTTCATCCTTATGAAAAAATGGGTTGACAGTTAAGTTGCCGAAAAAGGGTCACTTGAGTATATGTGAAAACTGGTGTGGTATCACCTTTCTGAAAAATAATGTTATAGCTATTATCGTGCATGATCTGTACAGTTTCTGCAACAGAGTATTCGAAAGAAACAGTTAGATTTCTGGCCGTGATAGGACTTGCACATACGATATCAATACATTACGAATTATTGTTGAGCAGTCGATTGGATGGCAAACACCATTGTATATGTTATATGTCGACTCCAAATAGGCATTCGATAATATTGATTGTGGTATGATGTGGACAATATTAGAAAATTATAGACCAAAGTAAATTTTGAAGCGCATGGTTGTCAATCAACGTTAAATCACAAAGTAATAAATTTATTTAAAATCAACTTCGTCTACAATGGGATTTGAATTCAGGTCTATCGTCGTGCTAGTCTAGCGCTTCTAATACTTGAAATTAGCGCCTCTCTTTGTGAAATTTCTCCAAAGATAAATCCAACACTCATCATTTGTTGATCTTGTAATTAGTGAAATTTTCATGATTTCTTTAAAACATTTATTTAATAAACGTATTACACAAATATTTGAAAAGCATTCATGGCCAACGTATATTTTTTGCATTTGTGATAACATCAAATTATAATCAGTAATATTATAAAAGTTAATTTTATGAATGTTAACGATGATGATGATTATGATGATGATAACGATAATAACCATTATATATACTCTCTTTTTGGTGTCTATCATCATCTAGATATATAGATGTACATATTGAAAATGTAAGCCAACACAAGTACTCGTATAGTATGTCATAGTAATAATATAATATAAAATATCAAACATAAAATAGATAATATTTAGTCGATAGCCAAAAATAAGTTCCATCATAATAATCTTTGATTATTGAACCAATTGTTTGTTTATAATTTTATAGACAATTTTGTTTATTTCCCTCTAATGCTTGTCATAACTTTTTGATTTATATCGCAAATTTTAGATTGCTCAAGATTTTAAATTGTATTTACTTATTTTTATTATTATTAATGGCGATGAGACATTAATCGAAAATCAATTCAATATAACATGGAAATTTCTTATCTATACATACGAGTAAACATTCATGTTCGTATGGCTATTTTCTTCATCTAATACCGGATTTAAGGTGTATGTTCCAAATCAATAATTTTTTTTCCTCATAAATGTTGTTAACATTCGGTCATGATCAGCGTGGACTCTGATTCTATTGCAATGTGAAAAAAGAGCACCACTTCCAATATACTGGTTAAATTTTTAGAATTATTTTTTCTTCTCCATATGGGTGTTGAACATTAACCCAATACAATTTTATAATATTATTATTTTCTTCTCAACCGTAGATAGGTTGTTTCTGTTTTTTATACAAACATAACGTCACTCTGTCTGCATTTTAATCTGTTCAAATTATTTTGAACAACCGAGAACCAAGTAGCTTGTGTGAGTGTTTTCTTATTATCTAACATTAATTATAACACGGAGTCTGGTGTTTAAATTTATTTCTGTTATTTCAGCAAATCTGTATATCTCCAAAATTTTCTTTTTTCTTTTTAATTCGTTTCAGCTTTTTTCACAACATTTTCAACTTTCTGCAGGAGCAACTGATTCGAAAATAGAATTTAATTTAGAAATCTGCCGATTCGTTTAGCAGCTGATTGAAGTATTGTTTTTACCTATTATTTACTTTCTTATCATTGAACGCAAAACGGTCATAAATAGCTGCTTTTTGGTCAATCGACCTTACGTCTGGCTTCATGTCTTACCTATTTATATATTTCTAAATAGTGTTTATACCACCACCATGTATCGTTTTCAATATGCAAATAACTTTTTGTTTCACTGCCATGTAACTTAACTCACTAGGGTTTAAGAAACTTAGGTGATTCAACTATCATTACCATAACCATTCTTATTTTTACAGAATCCTGATTAATATTGTACGTAACTCGGTACATATTTTTATATGTCGTGTACAATTTCCTTCACCAAATTTTATGTTCACAGCTATCATTGAATGGACAACAATAGTAGTCTAGGCTTTATTTTCCTTGTGATATTCATATTCTTTTAGCGATCCTTCTATCACGGCCTGTAAGCATTTTAACACATCATTGTTCGAACTTGATTTTTTTATAATAAAAATGATTGCTTTTATAATTTTATAAAAAAAAAAACAATTGTAAAAAAATATATATATTTACGTGTATATTGTGTGTACGTAACATAACTTTAACATAACATAAAATACAGAATATAACAACCAATTAAAGTGAATAATTAGCATTAATGTATGATTAGTTATTTTTTTGCAAATTATTTATTGCAGTAATTTTAACTTAACTCGTATACGAGAATAATAAGTGGAATGTATTATACAAATTAATGGATTTCCATTCTGTTTCCATTTTTACAGTATGTATAAATTGTAAGTAAAAATTTGATTTACTTCGAGTTATTCTATTTCAGAATGAATATATATTATTATATGGATATGATTTATATATGCAATTTAAATCAAGCAGACGTTAACCATGCTTACTTTTTAATATATGGATAACATACCTGAGAATTGATCGTAAATTATATAGTGGCTAATGGAGTTGACTTATCATCACACCATATTTAATAGAATAATTATTAGAATGTGATAGTTCCTGTTTGATGTACACAAAATTATATAATATGCACTAAGTACATAACTTTGAAAAAATTAAAAAAAAACATATTAAATCATAAGTTTCGTTAAATTACGTTTGCCCATTCCCATGAAAATCACAATAATTTAAAATTCTCAGAAGATCAACTTCTATAATATCTTTATGGTCAAATCATATAAAAATTTTAGTAGTTTTAAATTTAAATACAGCTCTTAGCTACTTTTTTGATCGACCAGGGCGATAAGGTTAACCAGTAATTGTACCAACCAAAGTAATTTGACTCCAACCGCTTGACATTCCAATTGTACTTTGAGACCATCTTATAAAGTTCTTTTGACACAATAATTAATATAAAAAATCACGTTGTTGTTATATATACACCATAAATAAGGGCATGGGAAATACTTCGGTCAGTACACCATAGTTGTAACACCAAATATGTAATTGGGACAAACAATCTGCAAAATATTATATAAATCAATTATAATTGTCCATTGTGTATTAAAATACTTGTGTATTTTAATACACAATAATATTTGTGTATTTTAAGAAATTTTTTTTCCTATAAATATTGCCAAAAGTATTTAAATCTTTTTTTTTTTTTTTTAAAAAAAAAAGGATAACTTTTTTTTTTTGTGTGAAATTTATTGTATACTTTGATCAAACCTTGTACAGAATAGTAAAATTGGGTACGATAACGAAAATATAAAACTGTGTACACTAAAAATATGCTATTCTATATTGAAACAAAGGTTAAGAGTTATAACATAAGATTGGTTTTGAATTGAATTTTTTATGTAAAACTCTTCAAAACCTACAACATTCAAGACTTTTCTCATGAACATATTTAACGTTACTCTTTTCATTTCATTGAGTTTCAATCTTTTCCCATTTATTATTCTTTCTTTATTTGCAGCTCCTTAAACATTTTGTACATATAAATTTCCTTTAGTTTAACATTGGATTTCGTAAAACTTTTTCAAAAAAATTATACCACAACAATTGCTTTATATTTTAAAATGTTTTCATCAAATATGAAATTTTACCGATAAAAGATTTATAATCGATTATGAATTAAAGTTAAGATGATGGTCTAATTGTGTTGAGTGAAATGAATTCCTAATTGATTGCTTGTGGATAGTTTTCCATGGTGGTGACGGTCGAAAATGTATTTTGATACCATACATCACGACTAAATTGAACAAAGATAATTTGAAATTAACATTTCACTTCATAAACCTGTGACAGCTGTTTGCTCGTTGTTAATTCAGAGGTGTGAAACAGATATGAATTTTATCACCACTATAGTTTCAGATCATACTACGCTGAGATATGATCAACGTAAACATTGAACGTTAATGTATTAGATTGAGGATTGAGTACATAGCTGGTCGCCTTTTTGTCTTCTATTGTATTACAAAATGAGACAGACATATTAAAGTTAAAACGATTTGTAAAATATATTCTCACAAATTATGGTCTTAAAATTAGTGTTTGTGAAACTAATGAAAATACATGTTCACTTATTGGTAAATAGTAAAAAAAAAAAAATAGATGAATTGGGGTACTGCTAATATTTGTGTAGTTCAAGGAAAAACACAAATTGTGAACCTATTCCGTTTATTCGCTTCGTTTCACTATATCTTCGTCTATTCAATATATAGCATAGAAATTCTTTTTATGATTATGTCAATCCTATCTATATATATCGTCATTCAGCCTATACATTTTCGTTTAATTAAAAATTAATACAAAAACCAATGTTTCTTTATTTCAAACAATATTTCGAATATTTAAAATGTATATAGAATTTAAATCACGAAACATATGCATATACATATTCTGTAGGTAAATAAATATAAGACTAGTATGTATGGTGTCAATAAAAAATTAATAGTCCTTTGATGTTCCTTAAATCTAAATTATTGATTAGTTCTCATGTATAAATACAGAAACACTTGTATTTACCCAACGTACCACCGTACGTTTTACTTTTTGGAATACTAAAATAAAAACCCTCTATTTAAACCTAAACCTTCTATTTAACCTACCAACAAAAAAAAAAAAAAATAAAAAACACCCCCCATCGTATCTAACATGTGAATATATATACATATATGTATTATATGTACGAGTAATGAGTATATGGATGCTCGTATGTATACCTATAGTATATCAATTTTCCATAAATAGAATACCTTTATTATGTAAGAAAAAAAAAAAAAAAAATACAAAAAAAAACAAATAATGTAGAAATCCACTTTAAAATTACCTACCCTCAGTTTTGTATTATTTTCTCACCCTAATATGTCTTCTGCCTACGCCACCTCTTTCTATAATGTGTATATTGTACATAGAGACGAACGACACAGCACATTTACTATACATACACTATGCGGGCATGTATATTTACCTCTAAAATTATAATTCCTTGAAGCACTTTTTGAAGAACATGTTTGAGTGGTTTATTTAAAATTTATAAATATATATATACTCGTGAATATATTCTAAACAAACTATTCGACTTCTAACATTTCTATATATCCTAATAATTTATATCCTTACCACAAGCGCATAAAACCCAATAAAACTACGTATCACAATAGTGTTACGTTACCTAAGCTATAGTTAAATTTTTGCTACCCTCTTCTTATGCTTCAAACAAATCAAGTAGTGGCAGCAACAGCAGCAGCAGCAGTAGCAAGCATTAGCAGCCGCAACAGCAGTGTTATTGATGACAGGAAGGCAATATGAGAAATGAATAAAATGCTATAAGGATAAGTAGTAGTAGTAGTAGTACACACTTTGTAAGGAGGAATTTTACTCTACAATACAACGCTCATTGTATATTCGTATAATATTGTATAACATTATGTCTCTCTAAAAAGGGTAGCTATATGCCTATATACATGCATATATATATATATATGTACAGAATTTAGAAAAAGGGTACTGTGCCCTCTAAGAATTTTCTATATACATAACACATATAGTAGGTAGCTATCTCTAGCTACCACATTTTATTTATAGCTGCCTTGAACCGAGTATAGTATTTTATATGAGTATGCCAAAATAAAATGCTCGACTTTTTTGTTTGGTTTTCTTTTACCGTTTTTCCGTTTTTTTTTTTTTTTTTTTTTTTTTTTTTTTTTTTTTTTCATTTTCCCTCACCAGAAGGTGGGCCAACAATTTTTGTGTTGTATGTATTGGATAAAAGAATTTTTTTTTATTTTTCTTTTTTTTTTTTTTTTTTTTTTTTTCTTTTTTTTTTTTTTTTTTTTTTTTTTTTTTTTTTTTTTCTTAGTTTATCGATTTTCCTCACCCAGAAGTGGGGCCAACAATATTTGTGTTGAATTAATGGAAGAACAGAATTTTATTTCATTTTTCCGTCAGTGTTTTTCATCTATTTTTTTTTTTTATTTTTTCACTTATTTTACTCGTAATGATGCAAGATTTTCTTTACAGAGAGTTGAATATATACCAATGTGATATATGCAATGTGATGAGAAATTTCTATAGGATTGAAAAATTATAAGTTGTAGAAATACATGACATAGTTTTATCATATGCAATACTATAAAGAAAACGACTTATTTACTTATAGTTTTTTTTTTTTTTTACTTCATTCAAATGGAATATATTAGTATCATCCTTGTAATCTTTATCTTTACACCTTATGGGCGCATAGGGCGGCATTATAATATGTAAATTTATCGTTTGAAATACACATAGTTTATAATATCAGATATCAACCGAAAAACTTAACACTCGTTACGTTTATCGATCACTCCATTCACCATCTAATCATATGAAGATGATTATTTTACTCTATACCGATTGAAACAATTGTTTCTGTACCCTCGTCAATATGGGGCTAAATGATCAGGTAATATGTACCAATTTTTTTTTAAGGGATACCATTGATACGAATCAGACAATTTTACTTTATATAAACGTTATGGAAAGTTGGTTACTGCCATTGACATTGTGTCATCTGAAATTCATCACAATATATGATCTATAATAATTTTTTTTCCATGTTCACAGCAGTCTTTATCGCTGATTCAATAAACCCATTCATAGAATATTTTTATACTACTCATAATTTCACACATAATTTCTAATTGAAAATGTTTCGACCACTAGTGTAAAACATTTCTATAGTTTTGTGAACTCTCCTGGCCATAATAATTTGTGTAATGTGAATTCTGTGATGTATACTAAAAATCGAACTCTATATTATATCCGTAGAAATCACCATTAAAAACTCAATAATATACTCGTGTGTATTTTCCTACATTATATTAAATTATGTAAGGTGTGTTTATCATGTGTTCGGCATTATTGATGTCAGCTTGAGTGATGTGATGACTATGCATGCACATTGTGTGTCTGCTGGGAAATGTTAAAAATCTTTTATTTATATTCTCATGTCATACTGTCTAAATTGTTCTTAACTTTTGTTGGTGTCTGCTGGGAAATGTTAAAAATCTTTTATTTATATTCTCATGTCATACTGTCTAAATTGTTCTTAACTTCTGTTGTGGTCATTCCCTGCCCCCATGTATTGAAATAAACTTATTTGAGCATTCTAAGGATATTATATGTAATATGAATAATTTTATAATATTTAAGATTTAAATACCGACCATTGTCTGTAGTTCAATTGGACAATTTATAAGATATAAATTATAACTAATTAACCCTTTCCATATACCATACAGTTTGATAACTTTCCAATTTTCGATCGTCTGTCTCATTTTTGTCAATATTGAAATACTCCGTTTGTGGACGATATATTTTTATACCTTTTTTGTCTATTACCGTGTTCGTTTATTTATTATATTTAACAACAGGATATTTAATCATTTCTGATGAGTAATTTTACTACAATCTCATTGCACATTTTTCCATCATTATGCAGTTGACATAATTATTTTGTTGGTAGTCATCTCTAACCTTCTCTATATTCAATTATTTTATATTGAAGTTAGGGAATTTATCTCGCTAATAATTAGATGATTTGATCCTAACTGATTATTGGAAGTTATCTGATTTGTATTTATTGACGATATCTGGTTTCATTCATCATCATCATCATCATCATCATCATCATATTGAGCTTTACACCACATGGGTTGACTACGATGTTAAATTTCCATTTCTAATATGCATGAAGCATGAAATGTCAATCAAAACAAATATTCGACCAATAATAAGATTTCTGAAAGTAGATGATGATGGTCTAGTGATTTGTTTATTTTTCATATTTAGTGTTATTTTTATACGAATTCATTTCGGTTCGAATTGTTGCTATAAAGGGAAAACAAAATGTTTGAGTGTTATACTATTTTCGTCCTTGCTGTATATACAGGTCAATATGACAATATATATTATGAAACATTTTTTAGAAAATTTATTTATTAAATTATTTATCAATATTAAACGTTTTGCGTCAATATTTTGATCAATTTTATTGTGGAATATTTCCAGTGTGTTATTAATAAATATTTATAATTGCATATTATTGTTTATTGTACATTGTTTTGTAAAGAGATGAATATTAATTTCATAATCAAAAATATTATAATGATTCATTTCAATTAAGTCTTGTGAAACCGATGTCAAAAAAATAAATAAAAATAATAATTAAACAATTAGAATTATTCGCGATTTAATTTCATTTATTTTCCTCTTGTTATGTGTTGTTTCTAAAAATATAATTCAAAGTGGGTTGGTTTGGTTAATTATGAGAAAGAATTGAAGGCAAAGGCGTATATTATTTTATTATACAATTTATAAATACTATAATAAATATAATATATACAAGTAATACATAAAAAAAAACCCTACTGTGTTAGGTTAGGTTTTGTGTACCATTTTATCATATTTGGCAATGTGGAATATAAATAAATATTAATTTTATTATGGAAATTAAATAGAGGATTGTATTCAAATTTTTCTTTATTTATATACATGAACCTGTATTGAACAACTCATTTCTATAAGAGTAAGAGTTTAGTCCAGTACCTTATATATATATCAAGATTCCATACTTCAAATTTCCTAATACCTATATATGCTATTTTTTCCAAAACCTTCGATAAATGCGGTTTTCCAAAACCTTCGATAAAATAACTACATATAAAGTGATTTATGTAATTGAAGTTCTTGTATTTAGAATCCTTTGAAGGAATATGTCGCGACAGATTATATGTTTAATACAATTGGAAACTGACTAGATGTAATGGTAATTTTAAAATAACTGTAACCTACTGCCATAAAGTTAAGTTATAAGTACAGAATTTATCAGTATTTTGATATTATCACCACAGAAGACATACGAACGTTATTGTTAACAAACGTTAACCAGAAAAACTATAAATTAAGATTTCCGGATGAAAAAATTGAATCAAAAAAATTTCAGATCATTCGTTAATTCAGCGATAATCATAAATTTAAATATAAATGGCACACAATATGTGGAATGATCAATGTATAATGAATGTATAGCAGTAAATGGTTTATTACATGCACTGCACTGGCTATCATATTTTTCGATACTTTCTAAATTATTTAAACAAAATATTTTATGAACAATTTGGTGATAAACGAAATCATTTAAAAAATCATTAACATATATATGCGCTAATATATTTCTTCACTATTTACCGAGTGATAAATATAGCACTTTTTGTTTATTACCAAATCAGCGTATACTCATACATAAAATACAATGGATAGCTCTTTAAAATTTAAGGACCTTTAAAAAGAATACAAATGGATATTAAACATTTACCAATAGAGTGAAATAAAGTCCACAATCATATTTTATAAATTATGTACTATAAAATAAAATCCATAATTTACAGACAACCTTATATCGAAATTGCGGACTTTTTCAATTTTAATGTAGGTACATAACTATTACATTCAGTTCACATTTACAATTTCAATTTTCAATGTTTTAATGTCACAAGAATTATAAATAATATAACAAAAATAAATAAAAAAATTGTGAAAAAATAAAAAAAATAAAAAAAAAATAAATAAAAAATAAGTCACGCGAGTTCATCGTAAAATGTATATACGAGTAATAAAAAGAGTTTCTAATAATGTAATCATTTTCCTATCGATTATTGATCTTATATATAATTTTACTAACTTGGCTTACTGACTGATGGAATGGAAAATAAAATTGTCAAGTGGATCTTTGATACTATACTCAGAATATATTAACTATATAATATATATATATATATATATATACACACAGAGATAGAGATGTTTAGCTTTAATGTCACAGCTCTCATAGGCGATAAACAAAATGCTTAGCTTTTCTATTTATTCAGAAAAATCAATAAAATATTAGATTTACTTTTTTTTTTTATTGTAATAAGCGAGCCATTAATTGCAATAATAATTTTACTTGTTCAATGAAAATGTTATTGGAAAATTATTATAAAAATTTTTGTTTTCCCATATTAAAGAATATTCACGATACGTTCGTTATCATTATGATATTATTAATTATTTATTTATTCTATATATTTCATATATATACATATACGAATTTCCGAATATAATACATCAAACTTAACATATTGACCTTTATTTTACCAAGGAAACATATGCCACCAACAAGGTTATATCATTCATATTCGATGAAAAACATACTATTTTACTTTTTGTCTTATCATTAACATTTAACTTATATCGTTTGCATATCGTCTGATCGAATCTAAATATGCATCCAAAGACAAAAAAGTAGCTCTCCCAAACTATAATCACTCATGATTTCCCATTACCACGAAACTTAATATTTAAGATTTATAAAATGCTAGACGAGTAAGAACCTTATAAAAAAGGATATGTTCTATTAAGTAATATTTTCTGGGTTTAAGATATGTTAGAAAAAACACATTGTCAGATAAACGTACAAGCAATTCGAAATTATGATCTGTCACAACATATATTCCAAATACAATTAACTATTTGATGAGCAAATTAAAAGCGAAATGTGCAACAAAACAGAACGTTCAGTTTGTATCTAGTAATGGATCTTCAAATGACATGCAGCAAATGGACATGTGGATATTGAATACTTTAACGAACGGATAATGCATATAGTTTTGGTTAGCTTTGAGTTTAGTTGAGGGAAGATCGAGTGTACGAAAATTCAAAGAGTCTACTCCAAGTATATGCGAAATAAAATCCGTATTGCTGTTCATTGATTTTAATCATACGTTCGACATTCTTGATTGTATTAAAATGGTATGTTATTTCGTTCAAATTTATAAACATGATCCGCAGTCTTCATCGTACCTCTCAATGTATAGAATATTACTTCTGACTAACATTTTTGAATGTTTGTCGATAATTTCATTCAGCACCAAAAATTTTAATTGTTTCACTGATGTGAACAATGTTCTGTTGATTTATAGTTCTTAGATTAATTAT
>JANSTX010042428.1:0-29556 GCA_027564355.1 Penthetria funebris | reverse complement strand
ATTGTTGGTATTTGCTGAAGTATGCAATACTAAAACAGGATCAAGAAATTCTTAAAATTGGTGTTCAAAATCAAAAAATTAGAATATTCTCAAATGGTTAGTTTGATATTTAAATGACACTTAATTCATATGAAATTATTCATTGAAATTATTACTACAAATTCATCACTCAAAGTGTTACCCACACTTTACGCAGTAGTGGATGCCGAAGAACTGATCACAGTGCTCTAAAAATATTATAATATTATTGCAAGCATTCTTCATTTTGAAATACAAATATTCATAAATGAATATTATGTATTGAATCGGAAAATCTTCTGGTATACTAAATAGGGTCTGGCGATCTTCACAAATTTTTAAAAAATAGGAAATTGTGCCATTTTAAAACTAATGGTTGCGAAACTTGGAAGGTATACCAAATAATAAACCGAGTCACAAATTCAATTTTCGTCAATAAGTACCTGCAGACGCATACTAAAAATTTTCTGGTGGTCAAATACTATAGCAAACGATAACTTGTAGAGATGGGCAAATTTAGAGGCAATGAACAGAATTTTCAATTGAAGAAAGTGGATTTGGATAGACTGAGGCGAACGATCGATAATATTTATACGATTTAAATATGCACTTGAATGGAATCCCCCGGATAATAGAAGATACCCGGTCGTCCAAAAAAACAACGTGATGAATAACCGTTATTAAACAGTACAATATAGTGGACATGAATGGAGCGGAAATGACGTCGCCCAAGCTCCAGTGTGGTGTGCAGATCGAGGTGTGAAATGGCGGTCATATGTATGTGGTTGAATGGTAGGTCTATTGACAATTTTGCAAACCTATTAGGTACTCCACATACTCGATAGTCAAGCAGCGTGCGATATATTCATTGGAAGACTTTTTGCCATGATTCACACCAACCCGTTTCCACGTTTTCTAATTTTGTGTTGTGTATATGCTTGTAAATAAGATGATAAAATAGTAACGACTCTAAAAATATGATTATGCTGTACTTAGCTATTTAGCAACTTCAGCAGGCGTGGAATTGACCAACACATTAAACGTGTAACGATCTCTGTATATAAATATTGCTATTTATACAATTATTAATTATTATCATATTAATCTTTTTGGCTAATGGGCGCATAAAACGACATTATGACATTAATTTACCGTTGCCTGTACACATACGAGTATTGTTTCAACGTTAACTGATAAAATGCTTTTGAAAAATACAGTGGAAAATTAAATTGATGTTCGGCGGTCACTCCATTCACCACCCTCAAATTGTCTAAAAATTACATATCGCAATAACTTTTTTTTTGTTTTACGTTTTCCATGAATATTCTGTTTTTTTTTTTTATAATTTTTTTTATACTAAAGTTATTCTTTAGCGAATAGATACCATTTAATGTTTATAACACAAAATAACTTTTTATTTGCTCATGAATGAGAAGGATATGAACGCAGGAATTTGTGAACATTTGATTTAAAAGCGTGGATACTATAAAATTCAGGAAACACTACATCCTAAGGCAGACGGTTCCACAGACGAGAAGTACGCGACATAAACGTGCCCCGATATTTAATTGTGCGACCAAACGTAAATTCAACAGAATGCGAGTGTGACAATCGAGCTAATTGTGTATTAAGTGGAAATACCCGAATATTGGGCATAATGTTAGCAATCTCAGCAGAAAAATTTACCATGATAATATCTATAGAAAAGTGAAATAGCCCCCATATTGCGTCTATGCTGAAGAGAATCTATGTGACCGGTGATTTGATCATCACTTATAAGTCGAAAGGTTGAATGCTGCTGAGAAAACCAAGTGTGGTCGGTGCAGTCCCAGCCCATATGTGAGAGTTGTGCCCCATTAGAGGCCTTATATATGCTTTATATATAATGACAATATGTTCAGGATTAAAATATTTCTTACAACGACGCAGAAATCCAAGCTTTTGCAAATTGTATAGTTGAATCCGGGGTATTTGATTTATGTGACAAAAGACATAAAACTGCGTCTTATTCGCATTGAATATTACAAAGATTTCTCCGTACCCAATCTGAAATTAAATTTAAATCACCGTTAAGCGAATTGTCCAAATCATCGCGAAGTAATCTGACCATGATCACGGATGGTTTTTTGTCGAAATTGTAAGAATGATGCAGAGTGCTGTCTGTCATCAGCGTAACTGCGAATTGGGCTCGCAGTTAGTGATAAGAGGTCATTAATGAAAATTAAAAATAGCATAGAAGCAAACACGGAACCTTGGGGAACAACTGCATCAAGTTGTGGAAACCATCAGGATGAGAAGTGGCATGGTATTACCATGTTGAATAAATTATTGCTATTATTGATCGGTTTGGATTTAGAGTATCGTTTATTATCCGGCTAGATCATGACAATATCAATACGATTCAAATTATTGTAGAAAAGTCGCGGTAAATAACACTAATTTTAAATGTTATTAAGTATACTAGATTGACTTAAAGTAGGCATTTGCAAATATTTATCGTTGTAGTAATTATGTGCACAATACTTGAAAGTCATATGGATATTATTACCGTCTGTAACTGTTGAATGTGGATTTAATATCGTTAATCACAATATTAGGTTTAATATCGTGGAATATTTGGTAATATATTTCAGTATATCATCAATACAATTGTTGCTGGACTGGCTTATCAAGAAGGTTAACACTGAAATGTGATATATATTGGGCCTAAAATGTATGTGTAGTCGCCTTTAAGATCTTTATACTTCGATGTCGACAATTGTCTGTTAACGATTTAAATTATTATTTAGAATCTAAAAGATATTTTCCATATATATATACAGATACATAACTCATAATGGAGATAATCGAAGGAGTATTAACATATTAAAATAGATTAACAAAATACAATTTAATTTAAAAATTTTAAGGGAGGAAACTACGCACATTATATATTTAAATTAAATCAAATTATTTGTATACACTTGTGTTCATCTTCATTGTAGTGAAAATTAAATGTACTTATTATCCTTTTATTTTCATTATTTATTATTATTATAATTAGTATAAACTAATGGAAAGGAACTGATTGTATAAAGGGATACAATTTTCCACATTAACATTAATTTTTATTAATTACAAAATTATTCCACAGTATCTTTTAATAATAAATAAAATAATTTATTTAAGACATTAAAAAAAAAGTTGTTTTTTTGTTTTTTCAGAAAAACCAATATTTTATGTAACACTAACACCATACAGAAGGACATCAACCCCTTATCACATTTATAATTAACTATTCTATTCATTTTATTCTCATTCCATAGAACAATTAGTTTTTTCTTAATTAATTTTCCACAAAATAAATTTATTAATTTGTTCACAATAACTAAATTCCAGAAATGAATTTAATAATACATAAATAAAAAGTTGTATCCATGAGCGCGATAATGTTTAAAGGGGCTGTTTATTCTAAGATCTAACTCTAAATAAAAATGGTTCTACTTTCTATCAAATTTACTGGAAATAAATATAGAGCTACCAGTAAAAAATAATAAAAAAAAAAAAAAAAAGCACACACACACCCCGTGCTAAAATCAAAAAATCTATAATATTATACATACTTTCTCTGCAACATTTTCGAACTCCATAAGAGAGGGTGATCAATATTCATATACATATGAATGTGTACGCAAGTTCAACTAAGGGGTGATTTTTTTTTTATATCTAAATTTTCAGATACAAGCAAAAATTTGTACGGTTTAGTTTCTCGATATTCGTCCAGAATGTTTCTTCCTTTTTTTTTTTTGTATGAAATGAAATACTTAATTCAACTTTCATTATAAAAATGATTACATGTGATTGTATATAGAGGTGCTCGTATATATTTCAATTAGGGGTACTTTATTAGAAATATTATAATATTTTATTGAGTATATATTGCTGATATTTTTAGGGTTTACAATATAAAATATGCACATATGTATATTTTCGTATAATACAAATAGTTGTTATGCAGAACTCTACTTAATTGGTACTTTGGTGACCCTTATCTGCTGGATCACTATCATCTTGTCGGCTCTCGTGTTAATTAACATCAATTTAATGATGCGATTAATGAATTAATCGACACTGTGCCAGTCTCAATTCACAGGTGCCTATGACTGATGAGAAACAAAATTGATGCCAACCCTTAACATTAACGTTCACAACATGACTCCCCTGCCTCAAAGGATTGCTGATATCATTAGACTTAAGCACAATTTCAGGAGACAATATCATCGCGCAAACCAGAGAAAACTTGCACGGGATGCCATTCTCTATGTCCCACTATCTATTCACAGGTGCCGATGACTGATGAGAAACAAAATTGATGCCAACCACCCTTAACATTAACGTTGACAACATGACACCCTGCCTCAAAGGGTTGCTGATATCATTAGACTTAAGAACAATTTCAGGAGACAATATCATCGCACAAACCAGAGAAGACTTGCACGGGATGTTAATGTAATTAAATTACAAATAAATTGTTTTAATACTATTATCAGATACCAAATAGGATGCTATTTAAAATAAAAAAAAACACTTACAGTCTAAATTAAATAACATTTGACTTGATCATAACATGTACAAAAATATAAAAAGAGTACTTGACAATGGTAATAGCGACAACATGACCATATTTGACAACGAATCCCAAAATCAATCATTTATCACTAATCCCGATATAATATTGCTGATAAATTTGCAAAACATTTTTCAAAAATTAAACTATTTACATCTCGGGTAAACCGATTGATAACAAATGACTTCTGACTGCACTACAACTGATTCAAACATCAACGCTATAATGCGTAGCATGTTTTCCTCGCCTGATTACATTGACTATCACTAATCGATGGCATATTATTAAATATTCTAATAATAAAACAACAAAGGGTCGTGATGGCTATTCAAATCGATTCATCAAGAGCTCCTCAAACAAATTTGTTTGGTTCCTATGCACACTTTTCAATACATACATACCAAAAATCTGGACAATCGCAAATAGTTACAAAACACGGCAAGAGCCCCCCACATGTATAACTAATCATTGTCCTATTTCGTTGCTATTGAAAATATCGCAATTGTATTGTATAAAAAGCGGAGCTGATATAATCAAGATGCCGGCGAAAAAGAGAAACTTCAGTATGTGTCACAACTGGTATGGCATATCACCTTAATGAAAACAATAAAAAAAATTTGCTGCAATAGTTTTACACGATAGGATCAGTTCTGTCTTGGAATAGATGTAAATTCGTTGTATGGAGGAACAAGTTGATTTCAGATGTCTTGAAAGCTCTAGAATACTGTCAAAATTGATGAACGTAATCCATCGTCTTTATAGTGAAGTGCGATTGCAAAATATATTATTTTTGTGAATAACTTTGATGTGCATTCAGGTGTTAAGCAGGAATGTATTTTGTGGGCACTTTTGTTCGCACTCGTCTCTTAGATTATGGTTTATAATAAATATATGAATAACAAAGCACTTGATGTGAGTTTGGTCTAACCAATCATTTAAAAATATTGTCTTGACAGACGGCATATATGCTTGTTGGCACAAACAAAAAATGGACATTCGGGTGATATTGTAGTGTATCTAGTAAATTATAGGTGACTTGTATATGTATAATACATATTCGTATAAACGTTTAAAAAATTAAACTATAATGAAGATATTGGTTAGTCGATCGCATGTAGTTTTGACGTTGATAATACAATAATTGATAAGGTAGAAAGCTTCCAATATTTAGAAAGTTTTTTTTGGTAAGAGATGGTGGTGCAGTTATTCAAAATGATAAGTGAAATGTGGGTGGCGGTAGACAAAAAAAATGTTTATCGGTAATATTGGATGTATATCGGTAGATGACCGTTCAATTTGATAGTGCTTTGTAGAGGATATTGTTTGAAATTTACCTTTTAGAGTGAAAATTTACTGATTTCATATTTTTACGAAATAAAAAATAATTTCACTTCAACCTTCATTCTGCTATTTTGACATTGTAAACTAACTAGGAACTTTTAAGCAATCTTCAACATTCTGATTTTCAGAGAATTCTGTCAGTAACTCGTTGTCGATACATACTTACATTTATCATTAATCAGCAATTTTACACTTATCTATAATCGAATTAGCAACAAACTGGCAAGGTGATTGCTAATTGAATTGCAACATATTTGCGATGATATTCATTGTCTCTAGTTGAAATGGATAAAATTGTACCCAATCATATTCTTTACGATATATTCCAACCACAATAATAAAATATAAATTAAACTAATTTTTTCGAAACGATTTATGATTTTGTGATGCTGACTAACAATTTAGCCTAAAAAATAGTGAGGAAATTTGATCAATAATTAATTGTCAATTTACTTAATATCTTCATTGAATATGACACATTTCGTATAAAATGATTTAAAAATCGGTCACAAGTTTTTTTTTTTTTTCTTAATTACAACCAATGTGTTGTAACATTTATTTAACGGAAATGTTAAAAAGTAGCTAATTTTAGTTTCTAAAACACATATAAAAAAATTATTCAACATAGTCAAAAAACATATTGTCTAAAAGCGTGGTGTTCGACTCACTGATCGCCAAATTTCACAAACAAATGAGTGAAAAGAATTTGTGACATACCTACGTTTATTGGTGGACTCAAATAAAAATATAGGAATTGATGATGCTGTTGCTATAGTGAATATATAGATATAAACTATGTATAGTTTCCATAAATAATAGAACCTATGAGTTTTAAATTTTTGATACTGGTAAGCTCTAATTTAGTTCAGAGACTGATATTTCAACGTTATATTATACATTATTTTTCAGGATCACAGCGTCCTTAATTATAGGGTTTTCTTAACTTTTATCATCGATTTTAAAAATGTATGTCTTAAGAATTTAAATTTTCCATTTTTTCTAATGTTCAGAATTCAGTAACTTTTATTATTTCATTGAATCAATAGGACAGTTTACGAATGATTTTAATGGAATCACTTTTATTTTTATTACCTATAAATAATATAGTAAAATATGTTTGCCGAAATTAATTAGTTATAGAATGAAATAAAATATTTTGTAATAATTATAATAAATATATTTTCTTATAATAATACATTACAATTTAAAAAATAAAATAAAAAAGTTCATTCACCTTCACAAGAGATAATAATAATTCTCATAAAAAAATAAAATTAAAAAAAAAAAAACAGTGGAATGTTTAGATAAGCAAATAATAATAATTATAATAATTAATAATATTACACAGAAACTGTCAGTAATATTCAATAAATTTTATATAATATTTTATTATAACAAACAATTAATTAATTGAGAACTATATAAATATGGTAATTCAAATTTGAATTACTAATTTATGCAATTATTTATTATAAAAAGTGGGATAAAGAATCTAAATGTTTACATAAATCTGGATAAAATCTACATTCGATTATTCTAATTATTATCATTGTTAATAATTGATATATATTTTAACTTCTATTAGCCATCATCAATTGATTTAAATAATATGATGTTATATCCAACAAAATTATAATAAGTTTTTTTTTAAATTTTATATTTTAATAATTCTGATAATATTTTCGTTCCTCCAATCTTAGCTTAAAGTCAATAAATATAATTAGAAGAGACAATATTATATTATTATGCTTTGAATATTTAAGCAATAAATCAATTTTATTATTATAATTCATCCGTACAAAATAACTCGTTTGTCATCACAACGTGATTTTATTAAAAACTCAATCATATCAAAATATGTAAATCGCTGATATGTGATCGAAACTGATAAAAAGAGTATATCATCTGTAAAGTTATCGTTAAACTAAATTAGTTTGGGCTGATGATTTCATACAGTATTCTACTGAATTATTATTAATTATATTTGCAAATATTGAATATTCTCAATTATAGTTATTTATATATTCATATTTGATGTTACATGCATAATTATCAGAAACGATAAATTATCATATTATAACCGTCCAACACTGGATATTATAATAATAAATAAATGTTAATATTGTAATGATATAATATTATTCATTCTAATCGTTCGAAAATTCTCTATTAATGATTTATTTTGTTTTGCATATATTTATGAATTTTTATTCGTTATAGTTTTAAAATTGTATACACATAATAAAACAATTAATTAAAGAATTAACATTTATTCTATCCATTTTAAATGATATTGAAAATTTATTTATTAATTTTTTAATTTTATAGTAATTGAAGGTGTCACCCCTACAGATAAAAAAAAAACTCATTCCACTTAATTTGTAATGTTATACAATAATAAATCTAAATATAGAGTTAATTAGTTAATTAAATTTATGAATACAATAATCAATGCTGTTTTTTTTTTAATGAAAAAAATGAAAACAGAAGTATTTTTTTGTTTTATTAAATTACTGACTAAATACCTCATAAACATTGGCTCCTAATAGTTTAATTTTTTCAGAAATTATATACAATGATACCAATGATGTGGACAAACTTGATGGTTTCAAATTATAATTAAATTTTTTCGATACTAAACAATTAACTATTGGTACAAGTTTTGCTAACGGTTTCTCTATTGTATTTATATTAAATATAGAATTTAAATCAGATTTTATTGTACCTATACTTGTGCCTGGCTGTTGATGATCAATATAATTTATATTATTATTATTACGATTATTATTGTTATTACTGTTTATTGCCGGTATTAAATTGCCATTCTGTTGTTGATGTTCAATTGTGGTTGTTGTTGCCACCAATGGTTTTGTTTCTGCATAAAAATCAGCAATATTATCCATAATAATGGAAAAACCACGACTAACATTATTTGTACTTAAACTAGATATTTCATCACTTTCAAGCATATCCAGTGTTTCTAAGTGTAATTTTATTAATTGTTGATCACATTCATTTATCTCATCGGGAAATACATATTTTGCAATAAAACTATTTGGATCTTGTTTATCACAATTAACGGCCATTTGTATTGACCAAAATATCTGTTCAACATCGGATAATTTTAATTTTGTTCTTAAATCATATGCACATAATACATGCCGTACTTTTGGTTCAATAATTTTGATTAATTTTTCAATGCCATCATATAATAAATAATGGCCAAATGATAAATATATTGATTGTATATTTGTTGTAATTTCATTATTACCATTTGGTGTATTCGATTTAAATAAATAGCCACCGATAATATTAATTTGTACCCGCAATACAATTACTAACATTGAACAGGCATACACTAATGTTGTTAATTTTGTAAATGTTAATATTGTCAATTCATTCCATAATTCTTTTTTATTTTCTGGATTTTCTCTTAATTCTTTTAAAATTGTATCGGTATCAAGGTGTCTTAAAATTGTATCACATAATTGTGGTGCTAGACCAACAATTGCTTGATTACATGTACGTTCATTCGATTCAAAATGTTGCATACGTTTTGTTCGTTCGAGAAATTCACGTGCCTGTGATTCTTGGAATTCACGTAATTTCCGTTGTGCATAACGTACAGCAATTACAGTACCGCCAACAACAACACCGGTTGCAATAAATTTCCGTTTATGACGGGACATAAAATCTTTAAATCGTGAAAACATAATTGTTTCGTTTGTCCCCTTTTTGTTTTTTGTTGTTTTTTATTTTTTTTTTTTGTTTTGTGTTTTAAATGTCTTATTCTTGTTATTATTAGTTAAATAATTTAAAGAAAAATTCCTATTGATTTAAAAAATCAATATAAATATTTATGTTGTTGTACACAGTAAAATTTCAGATGATGTAAACCTATATAAATATATTTTAAGAAAAAATTATATATAATTACCTATATATATAATTTATTTTTATTAATAAAATAAAGAAAATATAGTGTTTGTTATGTTAAATTATAATGAATAGAAAATGTTTATTTTAAAGAATGCGATATTTGAAGAAGATTGAGAATGGTTCCTGAAAATGAGGATCATATTATGTAAATGTTTCGATACGCGACATCAAATATATTAATTATTTTATAGTAAAATTACTTTCAAATTAAACACATATTATTTTTCAATTGTTATCATCTCAAACTTATTATGTGATAGACTGTACAGTTAATTAGCTTTATAATTCATGATAAATAAAATTAAATTCAGAAACAGACTGAGAATAGAAATTGAGGAACAACAAACTTACAAGTTTACACAAATTCTATATAAAATTTTAAATCTTATCTAAGCTAAGAGTTGATTTTCAAACATATTTCAAACTAATGTCTATAATAAACAAAATATACACTACGAAATAATCCAACAAATTATTAATTATCAGTGTTTGATACAAAATTTAAATATGTTTTTGCTGATAAATTTGACCAGTGGTTTTTTTTTTTCCACTTAAAGATAATTTGTAACATCTTATTATCTACCGTTTATATGGAATTATTATTTTATTATTACACAGACCTAACAATAAATGTATACAAAGTAAAGTCAATAAATCAATATTAGTTTTTCATTTGGAAAACTTAGAGCGTACGTATTATTATGGGGGATTTAATTTATCAATTTTAAATAAGAAAAATGAATTAATAATTATGAATATATGTTTTCTTTGTATATTTATTGCCTATAAATGACGTTAAAGTCCCAAAGTTGATTAAAAACACTGTACAAATTTACACACAAATATAAATTTCAGAACAAGCCAAAAGACAAGACAAGAGGCATAATAATGAAGAAAAACACACTTGTTAAAATATCAAAATTAATTATTTAAGTTGAATTACTTGTTTTTCATTTGTTTTTTTTTTTTTTACATGAATTCAAACCTAAAAACTTTCGTTTACTTCAAGGAATTCCTTTGTTTTTTAATCTTACAACGAGATAATACTAGAAGCTATAGTTGTGTTATTAATTTTATAAATAATACATAGATATAAAATAATAAAAATGATTATTTTATTAGATGAATCTCTTAATCGGTTCTAGAGAATGATTTAACCAAAAAATAAAAAAAATTATATTAAATTATTGGTACCCAGTACAGTATAGGAGGATTAAAGAAGATAAGAAAACAAAGATTATAAAATACATTTATGGATAGTTATCTGAAAAAAAAAATTACATTAATATTGCGTTGAAAGCAGTAGTAGGAAATAATTAATAAATTATTTATATATGAAAATCAAATATAATAATATATACAATGATATTCAATTTTTTTTAATCAATACTACTTCTATTTATAATTAATTTAAAATAAAAATGTTGACGGAAAAATGAAAATTTGAAATTGTCTACCATTTGATGGCATTTGTTAAATATTGAATAATAACTAATATAAATATTGCATAATTCTTTCAAATGTTACTTACTCATTAATTATTGTATTTGTGTAAACAGAAATTAATAATATTGTCGTCGGCATAAAAGCCTTATGATTTAAATATTCATCACAAAAAAAAAACACACACTCCTCAAAACAAATGGACACCACTTTGACTGACTTAAACAGACAAATCGCATAAAATGTATTTGTCTATACTCATTGATGGGATTTGTTCGAAGTTTTACAATTGTGTTTTGTAACCATTGATTATTTGAACAATATCGTAACAACAATAAAGCTTCTTATGATAGATATTTACCTTATCTATTAAAAAATGTTTTAAATTTAATAAAAACAAATTTTTTTTTTTTATTTGCATTTTCTGGTAATGTGAATATAAAGTTTTATTTTGAGCAAATAAAAACCAATATTAAACGTACTCATTTTTTTCGGCCCTCTATCAGAATCTTTCGTATTTATTCTGTCAATACACAAAACTATCATCATCGTCAGTGTCTTGTCTCAGTCAACGAAGGGAAAAGAAAAGTTTAAAATTGATAAAAAAAATTTTATAGAAAACAAAAAAAGAAAAGAAAACTATAAAGTTTTGCAATTAAATAATAATAACTATTGAAATGGGTGATAACGAACAAAAGGCAATGCAACTAATGGCTGAAGCTGAAAAGAAAGTTTCAGGACCAAAAGGATTTTTTGGTACATTATTTGGGTGTGTATTTTAATAGTCAAGAAAAATTAGAAAAAAAAAATTAGAAAAAAAAGAAAAGAAAACGAAATGGAAAATACTTAATTTTTGTTATTGTTTAATATGTGAAGTTAAATAATAAATTTTCTTTTTATAACAATGCAATCATTTATTTTCAAATTTCATTTTATTATTAATTGAGTCATATTGTTTTGTTTTTAATAAGTTAATTATTTTATTTCTTTTTTCACTTGTACTATTTTCGTTTTCGTCGTTTTGTTGATTATCGATTTATTAATTTTTTATTTTTTTTTTTTTTTTGGACACAACAATGGTCCTTTCGTTGGTGAATCATTTAAATAAATTTCTATCATGTATTTTGCAATTTCTTACATTTATAGTAATTAATGTTATTTTATTATATTATAATATAAGTGGTGGAAATAATCGTCTTGACGATGCTGTTGAATGTTATCAAAGGGCAGCGAATATGTTTAAAATGGCAAAGAATTGGAGTCAGGCGGGCAAAGCGTTTTGTGAAGCTGCAAATCTTCACTCAAAAGCTGGTAGTCGTCATGATGCAGCCACTAATTATGTTGACGCATCAAATTGTTATAAAAAGGTACATAGTGTGTGTGTGTGTGTGTGTTTTTTTTTGTTTTTTCTATGAAAAAAAATTTGTTGTAAAATTTTTAATACGTTTTTTTTGTGTCTGTTTTTTTTTGTTTTTTGTTTTTAGACTGATCCAAATGAAGCAGTTAATTGTCTCTTAAAAGCCATCGAAATTTATACAGATATGGGACGATTTACAATGGCTGCTAAACATCATCAAAGTATTGCTGAGATGTATGAAAATGAAGCCAATGATTTGGTAATGTTATTAATTATATTTGTCTTATTTTTTATCTGGATTTGTATCTCGGTTATGCTTACTTGCGAGTAACGAAAACAATGTGTACTGTTAAAGAATTTTCTATACAGTTCACTAATAATTATGAAATATATATTCTATGAATTGCGTCCTATACATTCCGTACTAATTTTACATTGACATAATGTTGTCAGGTTTTACGCAACTTTACTTAAAATATTTAAATAATTTGCTAATTATGATACAGTCTAGTAATAAATGATTGCAATATAATTGTGAATCAATGATAATTATAATAGAAAATATTCGCTTATTAGAATCATCATTCCCTTAGTCGCAACTTTTGGGTGCATAGGGCGGCATTTTGTATATGCAATATAAAATGTTAACTCAAATTACTATAATTGAAATTTACCAATTGAAAAATATAGTATCAATCATAATGATCTAGTTCTTCTTCATTCTTGCATTATTCGTTATTCAGGGTCGGCCTTTCTGCTTCTGAATCTATTTCTCCACAAGTTTCTGTCTTGTATATTGTCACTTTCAGCATTCAATCGGTTCAATTAATTTTGAACAATTGATAACCAAGTAACTTGTGGGCGATCGCGTTTTCTTTGCATCTTTTCCAATATTCAAAGCCAATTTAACGCTATTAGTTTCCGGTCTACGCATTACGTGACCGAACCATCTGAATCTACTTTGAGTGATTATGTTGGTAATGAAATTAACTTTTAAACTGCCTCGAATATAGTTGTTTATAATTCTGTCTTTCAATGTTACACCGGATGAACATCTTAACATTCTCATCTCGGTTGTCTGTAGTTTCTGCATATGATCTCTTTTTACTGCCCAATATTCAGAATCATAAGTCATTGCTGGTCGAACAACAGTTTCATACACCTTTCCCTTTACTTTTGGTGACATTTTTCTATCACATAAAACTGCAGACACTGATCTCCACTTAATCCAACCGCACTTTATTCGATGTTTAATATTATCATCGATTTTACTGCTAGTTGTGATAAGCGATGCCAAATATTTAAACTTTTCAGTAACGGGAGGGAAGTGGATGACCGTTCAATATGATCGTGTCTTGTTGGGGAGTCGATCGATTACCATTAAATGGAAATAAATGTACTCTATTTTATTGAGATTGATACGTAGTCCGTTGGCCTTCAATACCGAATTCCACAGATTTATTTTGTATTCCAGTTCAATTTGATTCTCACTTATTAACACTATGTCATCCGCAAATAATATAGTCCATGGCAGAGGATCCTTTATTGAATAAACGTTTACATTGAATGAGGTAGATGTTCCACAATTTGTTCGGATTCTAGTGCTAGCATTCATATACATATCTTTGATAGTAGAGATATATATTTTAGGAACAGTTTGAGATATTAATGACTGTCATACAAGATCTCTAGGTACTCTATCAAATGCCTTCTCAAGATCTATGAATGTTATATGGTGGCCTTTCTTATTATCTCTGTATTTTTCAATCACTATTCAAAGTTTTTGCATAGCATCAGTTGTTGATCTGTACGAATCCGAACTGGTTTTCTGAAATAATCATAATGATCCAGTTACATAAATAGTTGATTTTTAATGCCTTAGATTGATCAATTTATAATTTTATTAACAAATGATCTAATTGAAGTATATATAACGGTAATCTGTGATAATAAAATTTTATTTTGAATAATATCCAATGTTCGCAATTTATGTATACTCGTATAATTTGCAGTTTGTAAACTTACGCACATTTTTTTTTTTACTTTACAAATAATTAACATTTTTTTTTTAAATTTTGATTATAGCAAAGAGCTGTTCAACATTATGAACAAGCAGCAGATTATTTTAAAGGGGAAGAATCAACAAGTTCGGCAAATAAATGTATGTTAAAAGTTGCTCAATATGCTGCCCAACTTGAAGATTATGAAAAGGCAATTCAAATTTATGAGCAGGTAAATCAAAATAAAAAAAATTTAAAAAAAATGTGAGATTGGTAAAAAAATATTTGTTTAAAATTTTATTTATTATTAATTTTTTGTTTTCGTTTCACAAATAATATAAATATTAGGTTGCTAGTTCCTGTTTGGACAGTTCTCTATTAAAATATAGTGCAAAAGAATATTTCTTTAGAGCTGCATTATGTCATTTGAGTGTAGATTTATTGAATGCTCAGCATGCACTCGAAAAATATTCGCAACAATATCCAGCATTCCAAGATTCCAGAGAATTTAAATTGGTTAAGGTATGTTTTTTGTTTTTTTTTTTTAATAATCTATTAGTTTCGACAACTTATTCTTGTATGAATTTGATCTTTACTTTACTATTTGGTGGATAGTAAATTTGTATATATAAATCTTCCCCTTTACTTTCGGTGATTTTTTTCGAGCACCTTAAACTCCGGACATTGATCTTTAATTTAATTGATGTTTTATCGATTTTATTGCTTGTTGTGTTAATTAAGATGATGCCAGATATTAAAAACTGAAAATGAATGAGCGTCTAATATTTTTTTACCTTTTTTGTACAATTAATGAATAAATATTAATTGACATATGGTAAATTATTTTATTATTATATAATTATAATAATTTTTTATTATTATTATACATTTATAGAATTTATGTGAACACTTGGAAGAACAAAATGTAGAGGGTTTTACTGACGCTGTAAAAGAATATGATAGCATCTCAAGATTGGATCAATGGTACACAACAATTTTGTTAAGAATTAAAAAACAAGCAAACGACAATCCTGATTTACGATAAATATTTTGATATTATTAATAAATGTGCAAGGTAATTAGAATTTGATAACAAATTCATTTGTTATTATTATTATGTTAATGTTTTAAAGTATAAGAAGTGAGTATAAATAAAAATTATATTTTATTAATATTTTTTTATTTTTATTATTTTCGATAGTTTATTTTTGAAATTTTCAATTTTATTGATTTTCTTTTCTTTTTTTGTTATATGCAATTTCTAGAGTAATTGCAATTAGTAGTAGTAATTGCAGCTTTTATTAATTTTTATTGATATCGTTATTTACCTAAAACAGAAATATTTAATAAACTAAATAAATAATAAGATTATTATAACAATACATTACGAAATAAAATTAATAAAATAGTATTCCAGACATAAGTGAAAGAAGAGAGAAATTAAAGCGTTAAAATGTTATTTCAAATAATATTTTATATTTGTTATGTTTTGTTTATTTTAATTTTTTGTTTTGTTTATTAAATTAAATTTATTATACACACAAAATTAAATATTAAACTACATTTGAAAATAAAAAAAATCTATTTTCGTTTTTTTGTTTATGTTATGGTCGGTTTCATTCTGAATTTTTTTTTAATTATAGTTTAATGTTGATTTAGCATTAACTGAACTGTAACTGTTTGCTTAATAATAGATTGAGATTTTCTGTGGGAAAAAAAGAAATTATTCATACAACAATGTGTTGTCAGACTGAAAACTTCTGATCATTCAATACGGTGATTTATAGAATTTAAGAATTAATTGGAATTTTCATTTAAAATTATATTGTTCTGTAGAATATTTTGGTATCATAGACAAATTCTAATTATTATTATTATTATTATTGCATCTTCATTTGATTATCCATCCTCAAATTAATTTATTTAAAAAATTTTTTACAATACAATATTCCATTTTACTCCTTTTCTTCTTCATCTGTTATGATAATTCTTATATTCTATTTGCATTCATAGGTGGAAACTGAATTCGTCATTTGAGAGTTGGTAAATTATTCTTGGATAGTTACTCACGGATGTTTTATTATTGTACATGTTATACTATTAAATAAATGTAAGTGATCTTAAAATCATTATTAACTTATAATTCAATTGAATTTATAATTTGACGGGTGATACTATCGGTGTATTTTATATCTTATAAATATAAATTTAATATTATCTAAATTGTTAACATCATTAATTTTCTTAAATAGTGAAACCGGTCATGATATTAACGTATTATTCTTAATTTATTGAAAATTTATAATTAATTTTCAGTTTTTTTATTTTTTATAAAATACAATATTATTTATTCTCCGGTTAAAAATGGAAATTGATCGATAAATTCTTAATATAAATGAATAGAAAGCAAATTTAAATTACTATCTAGAGTTTAATAATAATATAAATATATATTATGTATTTCCATTTAAATAATTTTAATTATTATAGTAATATTTAATTAATTAATTAATTATTTATAAAAATAATATTTAAATTTAATGATTATTTAATAAACATACATACAACATAAACGGTCTAATCATTTTGAATGTAACAAAAAAAAAAAAAAATAAGAAAATAGACAACCGACTCAACAACTTAACATATCAATAGAAAGAACTTTTAACAATAAATTTGAATTTGTTACCTTTACATTTATTTTAAATATCAGTAAATGACGTAAAAATTCATAAGATCATTAATAATTTTAATAAATTTGGGGACGACAACAAATTTACATAATTTATTAGACAACATACTCTAATAAAATAATGAAAAATAATCTCCTAACTTGCAAGGATCAAACTACATATTAACCACCAAATTTTCAAAATATATAATATTAATTTGGGGTTAGATTTATGTCCTGTAGTCGAATCAAATAGGGTGATGGTGATCACAATGAAAACATTGTAAGAAATGTTAACTGTCGCTCTAAAGGATGAATTTTACATTGACAAATGAGAATTTGATAAAAAATTTGATTAATACTATTTAATTCGGTGGCTAAATAGCTAAAGAGTATGTTAGTAAAGAGTTTATTAAACTTTATAATTTATTGTTGTCATATGCATTTAATTGTTACTTAAATAACCACTTATATACCAAATTATTGAATATGTACAATAATGATGTAATAAATTACAATTATTACTCACAAAGTAACCATTTATGTTATCTTATTGGTATATATTCATAGATGGGTTATTTTTATGTAGGTTTTTTTTTTTTTTATTTCCATAATTTTACGATGACCAACAAATAATGTTATTGCTTAAATAATAAAGTGAAAAAAAAAAACGTACGTATGTTAATTATGTGTAAATAAACTCAAATAAATATGTCTCATATAAATAATGCCAGGATTTTCCAAACAATTGTTATCAACTTTGTCGATATTATGAAAATTTTGAAAATTTCTACATTTTAATTTGCGCTTTGTGTATAAATTAAAAACTGCACATATTTACATATTTGTATAAACATTTCAAAGATTATATTATAATGTACTTAAATCAAATAACGGTTCCGTCCAAGTACCTAAGTATCGCAAATGACAAATAACCTACGTTGTTTTACTGTAAGGTAACAATAATTCAGAAATATGGTTCATAAACTCGACAAAAGATACTTTTTGTATTTTTCCATATAAATTACTTAGTATGGGATGTCTCATACAATCAAGTTCCGAGATAAAATCTAATACATTGCTTATTAATCAAATGTTTCAAACAAAAGTTAGAATAACTGGAATTATATGACATTATGCATGTTTTTAATTAAAATTTTATTAAAGGATATAACAAAAAGTTTACTTAATTACAAAAAAAAAACAAAAAAAATTACCCACTTCTATATTTATCTGCGGTGAATGTGCAAAAAAAAAAATAAAATAAATAAACACAAAACATTATAATTTATGCATAAATAATTACCAATATATTATGTAGTTCATGTGGGAATTTCCCCAAAGACTCACAATAATTGTAATATATTTATAATTATAGACAATAAAAAATGTATAATAAAATTTAATTTTTAATAAACAATTTATCATTATATTGACAATTTGTTGATATATAATAGAAAATTTATTATTTATTCATAAATTTGTGTTTTTAAAGAGATATTATATCCATTATTATAATCATTACATATTTTATTTTAAATTTTTTAATTATTAATTAAATATGTTAATGGAATGACTACTATATGAATTTGATGCAATTTGAGTGATGATTATTAAAAAAATATGTATGCATTTAAAATGTATCAGGTTGACAAGATTATATTATATGAGATAACTGAATATTCTAAAATTTACTATGTAAAATATAAACAGTGACTTTAAATTTGAGATGACTAAAAACTTATTATTCATATACTGTTGTTGAAATATTAGATGCAGCTTGCAGTCTTTAAAAAATGTGTATGTTCATATGATTAAAGGGTTGTCATAAATTTCCGAATTATTCGTTTTTTTTTTGTTGTTAGACAATGCGTAACGAATAATAAACTAACTAATATCTCTACAGTACCTACACTTTATTTACAACAATTAATTCAAAACACTTTCGTGGCACGTGTGAGACACATTTTGTTCGAATATTTGTTTCCTGAACTATGTTATATGACTGTTAAAAATTGCAAAATAAATATTCATAAATTACTTTGCTTGTCTCTATCATTAGTTATGATTTAAAGTAAATTTACGTCGAATCCTTAGGCATCTAGGACTTGTACAGCTAAATCTGATTTACTCTTTATTTTTACATCATTCATAGACTCTTGGTTGCATACATGTTATCATTCTAATATGTTCTATATTTCCATCAATTGTATAACTATATTTATTTTCGTTTCACCGGATATTAATTATGACAATTTTATGATATTTGCGAGGTTATTTTTATTTTTGTGGTTTACATAATATATTTTCAATGTTAGTATACTATAATTTAACATTACTAATTTTAAATTATTAAAACTATAGTAATATAATTATGAATAGAAATAATAGAATTTCTTTTGCACGATCGATGCTTTTAGGAATTTTATTACATATCTCCTAAAATCAATTTCTCATTTACAAGAATTCATCTAATAATATGTACTAAAAAATATGCAAATTAATGCTATAATCTAATACTTGTATATGTAAATAGACTAGAAAATAATAATATTTTTGTTGCTAGAATATTACATGTATTTAAAATGTTGGTGATCATTGGCTCAAATACTGTAAATTTATCAACAGCTGCAACAGCTATTCATTGAATTGCAGAAGAATTTATATCATTAAAATTTTACATCATCAATAGACATTTATGTGACTATACAACCCCCCTCCCCCCTTTAATGTTAATTAACACAAAATAACTTTCTAGTGCTGTTCAAATTGTTGTTGAGTAGAGTGGAATGATTTAAACAAAAAAAAAATTGTGACCATTTATTGTTTGACAAAAAACTTAATGAATATAAGACTAGAAAACAAATGGGAATAATAAAATATATACCAATAGAACTGGCGATTCCTTAAGAATATGATCTTGTGAGATTAAAAAACAAACCTAATAATTTATTTCAAAAATTCATTTTATATTTACGAGTATATTATCATAACAATATTGAAAATGAAATTCATTAAATTGAACTTTAAAATTCATTATAGTAAGATTTTCTTTTGGAACCTCTTTTAACTATATTTAAAAAAAAAAAAAAAAAATTAAAATTAAAAAAAAAAAACGCTTGATTTGCCACACTCTATCTTTTCATTATACATTGTCACAAGTTCTTTGATAAAATTATGTAAAATTTGATGTTTATATTATTAATATTAATATAATTATTCAATGGAACAAAATCAATAGGAACTAAGTAATAAGCAAAATTAACTTATACATAAAATTCACATAAAATAGAATAAAATTTCAATTATACATTTAATTAAACTGAAATACGTTTAGGGTTAAAAATTTAAATTGTAAAATGGTGAAAATAAACATTAAAAATTCTTGCAATAGAAAATTTTATTTCATTACAATGTAAATAAAATTCTAAGTATTTAAGTGTAAGTAATCAATAAAATAAATGATGACCTTAAAATGAATAATTGAATTAGAGTAGCAGTTTAGATCGTTGATCTATGCACATAGAAACGAATAGGTGACTGTTAATCATCTATCAACTGATTTTCCAATTAATTTTGGTTTAAAACCACAACTATACATGTAGTTGATCGGTTAAAAATTTAAATAATTACATTGAGCGAGTGATGGATAAAGTCAAAATTAATTAGGTGAGATGTTTACATCAAGTCTATTATATGTAGGTTGAGAAACATCTAGATGTTAATCGGTTCTTCCATTCACCATTAAGGATAAGAATGCTGAATTAGTAATAGTAACATATAAGAATGAATTTCTTTTATCTATACTATTCAATCAGAAGAATCAAGTTCGGATTCTTATTAAGTAATTTATGAATGTAATTTATGATGATCGAATTGCAAGCAACTAAAATTATCAGATATTCAGAATTTCTAGCTTTTATTATCTATTAACTAAATCACAAATTCAATACTAATTACATGGATTGGCACAACTACTTTGATATTAAATATTTAATTGAAATTCTATAAAACATTATCGTTCATACATAAATCAGATTACCCAACCACATTATTATACTCTTGCTCCACAATCGCAATGACGAATCAATAGGAATTGAAAATTTAATAAAATAGAATTAATGAAGCTCATTCCAATAGACTCCGTCATAGTTTCATATCAGACATTACAATATATCATAATCTATGTTATGTGATATCAGTCTTACTCAAATGATATAAATGTCATATGGTTGTCAATTGTGTGAAGAAAAAAAAAACATCTCAATAACAGTTTAGCTGATAGATTTATGCACCACTGAATTATTCAAATGTAAAACCGGAAAGTTGGAGAATGTTAAATTATAATTGTCTGGATTCATATTTGATGTTGAAATGAATAATTTGAAATGGTAAATGAACAATCGTACATTAATTCTGTGCACACATTTGGTGCAAAGGTCAAGATGATGACGATTTTAAATGCGATAAAAATTTATAGCTGTAGAATGGAAATAATTTGATTTGATTTGGTTTTATTTTAACGTAAAGTTTTTTTTTTTTATTTCTTATAATTATATATAGATTTATTTTCAAGGATTATAAAATTCTCAAACATTTATAACGCGCTTGCAAGGTAAACTTCTTATTACGTTTTATAGATTTGTCTAATATATGTATTTAATTTATTTACTTTATAAACATTATGTTATGTGCCAGGAATATTTAATTTCGAATTCTATAAATTCAGTTCGGAAGACCTTGTCCATTCGATATGAATAATTTAAACATACATATTTAGTCTGTAAAATGGTATATATTATATTTGCTATAACTACATCAACATTTTGATTGTAGATTGAGAGAAATATTGAAAACGTTCTTTATATCTATTATATGCTGATAAATAAACGCTTGACCCGTCGATGTCTACGTATTCTCGATTGTCATGATATGAAAGATTCATGTTATGTTCATATCAAAATTATAAATTATTTTGTATATTTTTTACTATAAAATTTAATCGGGATTTTAAACTGGTTTCTATCCCACTATAATCAGGATAAAAGGGTGGTGGTTTTGAATGGAACTGCAGCGCTGAATACCCAGAGTTTGTTCAACCTATATTTCCGTTTGTGTGATACCACGGGAAATACGCGATCACAGGGTATTCCAATTATGACGTGAATTTTTGTATTGGTTGTCAATTTGGTGAATAACCAATTCACCAACAATATAGGTAGCTGTAAATTTACACATTACTCTATCGAATTATTCGAAATTTTTGGTCTATCAAACCAACTACTATATTATACTGTATATTTAAAACAAATGGTATTTTAGGGCTGGCAATTGACACCTCACTTAAACCCAAAATCATGAAGGAACTCTTTTTTGCATTAAGTTGTACTAACTTGGTCGGATGCTTAGTTGAATGATGGTATGGTTTTTAATTGTCACAAATAAATTAACTATTTATATGACATCCTAGCATATGATATGTGATTCATATATATGGATGAATTTGGGGTAAACATGATTTATCTATATTTGTTATTGATGTGCCATATGTATATTTTATCGATCAGCTTATGCAAATTATCTAAAATTTATCACTTTAATATTATTAATATACTATAAATGATTCATTGCCATAAATTTGAAATTATTCACGCGTAGACTCGTGTGATTTAAATTGTTCCAGTTCAATTGCACATACTATTTATACGTTTGATTTTAATTTCAGTAATTAAAAAAAAGAAAAATATTGTTGTCATCCAGTAGCACAGAGCGACAATTATATTAATTTGCATTTGCAAATAATATATCAATTCTCAACTGTACAAGTGATGTTACATGTTATCACTATTATGGTTACCGCTGACTTTCATCACTTGTTAAGCCTTATTATGGTCATACAATATCACAGATAAATAATTTGTTTTCAGAATACATTGTTTCTTAAAATTCGAGTATATCTTGCCTTAACAAAATTCAAGATTTGTTTAGATCGACCATAAGATTAATGAGAAAATTTTGCAATTGAGCATAACCAAGAGTTGTCGGATTAAATCATTTGCTACATCAGTCACAACTAATCCCATGATAGCTACTTAAAATGTTAATTCTAAATAAAAGTACATTACTTTACTACTTAAAGTAGCTATAGAATTAATGAGCTATAGAATTATTAATTATATTGGTGATTCCGTTAAAATTGTCACGTCCTATGTAATCATCATTTGCTTGCTACTTAAATAATGAATCATTTACATATTTATAATATACATTTTACTACAATTTAAAAAAATATGAAAAATAATTACTTTCTATATATACTAGTAATACGAGTATTGGCAAATGATTTCAAAAATTATGCGACAATGTTCATATTATGTTCGCGACAATTTGGATGTAAATTTGTTATTTATCTTATTTGAAATATTTCACATTTTACATACATTGTCCGGTATTGAATACATCTGAATAATTAGGTTGAGTGATGCATAAATTACCAGCTAGCTATAGTTTTTTTGATGCGATAGCTTCTAGCTTGTTGACAAATACGTTCTTTTAAAAGCACACCAGGATCATCATAAATGTTTATACATTTCCCAGTGTTAGTCAGTGAAAATGAATATTGAAGGCGATTTTTGACAGTAATTAAAATAAAATTACAGACAAATAGCCGTGCCTCCTACATGTTGTCAACTTGTCGATTTAAGATGTTTGACATAGCAATTACCAAATAATTATAATCGAATTTTCACATAGCATTTTCTGAGAATTAAGCACATTTGGGTTTATTTATGATATTGACAAACATAACTTTTTTAGTCACACAATGACACGTTAGGAATTAAAGAAATAAATTGTAATCGAGTTTCCAGAGTGACCAAGGGTTCAACCAAGGGTTGAATTTTCTAGAGTAAACTATTTTTATCATTTAAAAAAAATTTTGTCTGTTCCGACCAGAGAATCGCAATTAAGTTTATAAGCAATTAAGTTTATAAGCAGTTAATACAATTTTACACATAAAGTACAACAAAAAAAAATTATCTGGGGTTTCCCCTAATCCTATAAATTCATTATTAAATATATCTTAATAAATTTAAAGGCATTGTATAGCAAATAATGTATTTCATTTAAGAAAACAAATTTTTTAGATGGTAATTTTATTGCTTAATTCCTTCGTTGTAATTTTTTTACAACTTTAAGATGCTACGTGAATTCCATAGCTCATTATATAACGTAACCAGTTTCTATAAATAATAATATGCTGAGTAAGTCTCATCAGATACTTAGTAATTATGGCTTGGATTTTTTTTTTTGGTATTTGCAAAAGGACAAGCAAATACTTTTAAAACCTATAAATATATAAAAGTGGCATCGTAAATGGTCTATATGATTACGAATATAACTCCGTATAGATCAATTATACTACTAACAAAGAAATCAAAAATAGAAAAAATTTAAATGTTGAATGAAAAAGAATCTATTAAAACTAAGTAAAAAATTTCCAAACGGCTTCAAACAAGAGCAAAATACTCACAAATTATACTACAGTGTGGACCAGATCCAAAAGCATCTAATTTGATTTTAAAACATTGCAGTTATATCGATCATAAGCATCAATCAGATGATAACATTTTATTTTATATATAATTCAATATTTATATATTAATATTTTATATTAACTAGTTTATCAAATTTAATTGGTCTGTCAGTAATTAGACGAGTTAAAATTTCAGACGTTTTGCTGCTATCAAGCCAATTAAATGCCAATCTTACAAAATGATCTATTTTTCAGTAACAGAAGTTTTCTCAATTTAACAGAACATATTCTGATTAATATCAACATGAACTCCATTTAATTGGTTAAGACAAAGATCTGGAGGTTGACGATGCTTCATCATAAATCGTGCATTTGTTATTCGAATGAAACTTATTTACGACAAATATTATAAAACCTAACATCTTAGTGTATACTAAAGTCGAAGGAGAAGTGAAAACTAAATTTAAAATTCATATGTCTTTATTTAATATGACTAATTACGAAGATGGATGGGTCCATTAGGATGACCCTCAAAATTTTATAACAAAGCATTTGGTACATTTTATTTCCATTGTAATTCATATGATTATAATTTACGGAATATAAAATGAGTCAATATTGTGTTCTCTTGCATTAACGGTAACACAAATATATGTCAGATATCTTGATTTCAATGTACAATAACGTGTGATGTACCACATCGAATAACTAACAATTTATGTGTGTTCGTTGACCGCGGCCAAAGGTTTAAATTTTGTCTACACCCTGAACTTAACCTGATCGCAAAATAGCAGTATAGGATATATAATATAATTCCAAACAGATTATAGGCAAATTAGAAGATAATTTGTTTCACCTTGACTAACGAGGACTAGGTGTACTAAGTTTAAATGTCCATCAACGAACAGGAATATTAGTACATTGCCAAATAGTTTCATAACTTGAGCATAAAGTCATCTCGGAACAATTAGGCATCAATTGCATATTTTTATCATTAACATTATAAAAACGATTTTAATATGCAAATCGAAATTATATATTCATTGTACTCGTATTTCAATTAAGCAAAAATCTGTCTGTTAAAATGCTGATTTTCATATGCCCGAAACCAATGTTATATATACAAATAATTCAACCGATTTCGATATAAACTGATGTGGATGTATATTGGAACATAAAAGTGTACAAGTTGCATTGACATAAGCGATAAAAAACATCAGTTCAAAATGCATCTTGCTTCAAAATTTTATGCACTAATAGAATAATAGTACATACGCTTCTATAATCGTTAAAAATATGATTTTTAAATACAAACACCTAAGAGGATGAAAAAGTATAGAATAAAACTACAACCTAATCAAATATAGTTTTCTGGCATTTCGACCATTTTGAAGAATACAGTATTGTTGTACTATTGTCGTCACCTCGCTATGCCAACATTATGCCGCACCTTAATACGACTAATTATTAAATTCTATCATTCTGTTGACAAAATTCTTGTATATTAAAGGTTACAAATGTATATTAATAATATAGTTTTCTGGCATTTCGACCATTTTGAAGAATACAGTAATACTATTGTCGTCACCTCGCTATGCCAACATTATGCCGCAACTTACTACGACTAATTATTAAATTCTATCATTCTGTTGACAAAATTCTTGTATATTAAAGGTTACAAATGTATATTCAACTTGATCTCGTCAAATTGTATATGTTAATCGAATTTTTGACACCTTTTTGAAGATTCCGTTGTCAGATAAGTGACATCATACTGCAATGAGAATTGTGTGTTAGTTCATCGCATCATCATCTTAAACTTATTACAATGTTAATTTAGCGTTTCTATAATATATTATACATATAAATGTATAAAGGTCAAATGATAACTCGAATAATTATAATTGAAAATTTATCTACAGGTAAATATAGAATAAATTTTAATCAACTCGTTAAACATTTGAATAATTCGATAAAGTGGTGCATATTCGTTTGTTGTTGATATGTTTTTTTCAAATAAGTCGACAAACACGACATTAATACAATTTTTTTGAGTCATGATCACACGCCATTTTATATATATCGTGATCGGGTTACCGGTGACACCGTGCGTGAAGCTATAAATCGATTAAGTAACGTTGATGATAGATAGTCAGAGTCATTCCATTCGACATTGTATAACTTAATTATATATTAGATTTTTGAACACCTCGATATTAGATTCCACATGTCATCAGTAATTCGTTCTTTCATTAACTATAGTGAAAGTTCTCATATCAACATGTAAGAATGTACATATCTGTTTATAAGTTTTAACTATATACTATATAATATATTTTTATTGCGAACGTCGTACAGCTATGCATTTAATTTCAGGTGTACGTTCATCTAGTGAAATTTAAGTTACTCAACCTATATTTGTCTCATCGCGGTGAAGAAAAAAAAACAATCACACTATATGTTATTAGTTATGTTGTGTGTGATCTAAACTATGATCATATATATTGTTTTTAATGTTCTGTTTGTGGATTTGGCTTGGAATGTACAAAATCAATTTATACAAATATTTTTAAAAAAATAACCGGTCATATTTCACTGTATATTACAAACTAGTGCAGTTTTTCGATAGATGACATTATTTTATCCACGTGCAGCAGCACATTCATTGCTAAAGGAATTTGTCAACCCAAGTTAAATCAATAATAAAATTTACTTTAGTAAATTTTGTCTATACAATATGGAAATCGAAGTGGGGTCAATCGTCTTGATAGTATATCGTTTTACCATCATGTTACAACGACTATTGCACATGTTCGACAAAAATGTCTTCTATTATTTAATAAGTCACTCACTTTGTGTGTAAAATCATAACGAATTTCCAAACCCGCGTGTCATCCATAAGTCTAGTTTTTCAGTAGACAGTGTCACTAATATGTATATATAGTGATAATGTAGTGTGACATATTTGACTATATAAAATGACTTCATGTCATTTGGATGCTATTGTTACACATTTTATATTAATCTTGAATCTTGACATAATTATTATTTAAAATATTCACATTTGAAAGGTATTTAACGTCGAAAGACCTGTATATTTAGATTATACATGATTAGTCATAGCAATAAGTTACCATATTAATGGTATCGTAGCAATAAGATACCATATGTCAGGGAATATAATAAATATCTTACACCTGTCCATTTAGATTAGTCATAGAAATAAGTTACCATATTATTGGTCTAGACAATGTCATGACATGAACTATAATAATACAATACAGATTGATAAAGTAATCTAAGTGTATATAGTGATAAGGTAGTACGACGTATTTTACTATATAAAACGACCATGTCATTTGGACGATATTGTGACACATTTTATATTACTCTTGAATCTTTTATTATTATTATTATTTAAAATATTTACATTAGAAAGATATTTAACATAGAAAGACCTGTATATTAAGATTAGAGATTATTAGTCATAGCAATAAGTTACGATATTAAGGGTTTCGATAATGCCAGGAACAATAATAAATATCTTACCGATACGTTTCGCTACAGTAAAGATAGATTGAGTAATCTAATTGTTAGTCGTCGCGCCCACTACATCCATTATCTTTATAATCTTGAGTTATTGATCTCAACTATATTAGATCGAGTAAAAATATTTGCATATGTAGATTTTTTTTTTTTCTTATTTATTAATATAGTAAACACCCGTTAATATTTGAACAAACATTTATTGTATATATACAAACATTTAATTTATTTTTATATTTTATATTGAAAAATATAAATACAATTCTCCATTCATTTTTAGTTATTATAATTCTTTCATCGTGTAAAGTTGTAGGTTTAATTGGTGAATATTCAATTAATTTATTGAATTTTCATTATAATTTATATATAGTCTATAGATAATATAGGACTGAGTAAATATATAAATATATAATATATTTACATAAATAATAAGTATGTAAATATTGTAAACGAAATATTAATTAAATCCTTAAAATTTAAAATACAGGACAAATATATAGTGCAGGAAAACAGGGATTAATAAAATTTGTAGAGAATAATAACAAGAAAACATTGAATATTTTTAAATGGCATTCATTTAAAAATTATAATCAATAATTAATTAAAAATTGAAATGTGAATGTGATATTTAGTAATAACAAATTAATAGATTATGTATTTTCTTGTGTGTCAATAAGTAAATTACAAGTAATAACTATATTAAGTAATTAGTAAATAGTGAGTGAATAGTACATTTTTTGGGATTACCTATATAGTGATTAATAATAATATATAAAAATGACTTGTGGTAAGTAAACTAAATAGTGATAGATGGATTGGTTATCCATACATAAATACCAGGTTCATTCTTTTTGGAACTTTTAAATCCTAATATTTGCTTACGCGAATTTCTCTTTATATTTTTGCATATTTTAGTATACAAACTTTCATACTTTTAAATCTACATATAATAGCCATATACGAGTATATTTAATAGTGATCTTTATAACATCAATAGCTGGTTATAATAATAAAAAAATAAATTAACATGTTAACCTTGGTTAAACCCATCTATGTAACCTCGAAGCTTTTGTTGGATACTCATAGTCAATATATATTCGC
>JANSTX010042417.1:0-12591 GCA_027564355.1 Penthetria funebris | reverse complement strand
AATAACCAAAATAACAAAACCAAAAAAAAATAAAAAAAAATATCAAAATGGCATCTCCACAAGTACCAGAAATATCAATAACACAAGATCCATCAATTGATGATAATGATGATGACAATGGAGAAAATAATCTGGATATCAACGATGTACATACCGATTATGAAAATATTGATAGTGATAATGAAAATGATAATAACACTATAAAAAATAAAATTCATCATGAAAAGTGTTCTAAAAATTTACAGTTACGTATCAAACATTGTACTCCTGAACCATCAACATCAATAACTGACAATCTAACTGATATTGAAGATTACAATGATAGTAGTTCAGATAATGATGAATCTTATAGAAAATTGTCACTAATTTATGACGATTCAAAATTATTTTTAAATGAATTCCTGGATCAGGGCTATGTTGAAGAATCAATGGATGTATCGAATGATGTTGGTGGTAAAAGTGGTACAAAAAGTATAACCCGTCAAAATACAAAAGAACAACAATCGGAAACATTACTACAAATCCATAAATTAGCGTGTGTTCAAGAGGAATCATCGGGAGCAATAACTGATTGTGAAAATGTTGAAACATCAGAAGACGACGATGATATCGACGATGATGATGAAAATAATGCTATAAAAAAAAGATATAATGACTTTCTATGTACATTTGATAATAAAAATACAATAACAATACAACATTCAATTGACAAAGAACATGATGATGATGATGACGATAATGAATTATTGAGTACCGATGAAGATATTGAAATTTATGATAATGTTAAACCAAATAAATCACGAATAAAATTAACAACAAAAAAATCGAAGATGTTAAATAAAACCTGTGGTAGTCCAGGTGGGTCTGGTGGTAGTGGCGGTGTTAGCGGTGATAGTGTTGCTACATCATTATCATTAAAATTACCGAAAAAGAAACAAGTTGATTTTTCTGATGTTGAAGATATCATATTTTCTGATGCCGATGATGATCATGATATTGATAATTATTGTGGTAAAATGAAACATAGTCAAAGTACATTTGCTGCCGATGAATTAGTTATGGAAACAAATAGTAATGACAGTGCCGATACTATTACAGATGACGAAGTAAATAAAAAAACAAATGAGAAAATAACAAATTTTCCATCTATTGATATTTCATTTATACGTGATGAAAAACAATTGATACGTCAAAGAAAATCAAAGAAACGATCAAATAATTCACCATATGGTGGTGGTAGTGGTGGTTGTGGTGTTGTTACTTTTAGTTGCAAAAATTCAAATCGCAGTAATAAAATTACTGCCAATGTTCTAAGTATTAAAACTGATGAAGATATTGATGGTGGACATACAGATGTGGAAAATTTAAATTCATTATCTTCTTCGCCATCGTCATCACCATCATCAACATCATCACCATCATGTTCTGATGTTGATAATAAATTAATTAAAAAAAACAAATCAATAATTCCAACGGCAATATTGAAATCATCCGAAAGTAATCAACAATTAACAGACACTGAAGATTTTTATGATAATGAAGTTAATAATTCAATGAGACTTAATTTAACTGATTGGGAATCAATTGATATTGCATTACCCACACCTGTACGTGAACTATCAATTATAAAAATTGATCAATGTGGTGATCCAATTGCTAAAGTTATACCAATTTCAGAAAGTTGCATAAGTTTTTTAGGTATACATGACTCATATATTGATAAAGGTTTAACAGATTTGGAAGATTTTTCTGGTGATGAAGATGACATTAAACCAACAATAATATATGCCATTGAAACAATGCCTATTATGGACTATGAAACAGTTCATTTCACAGAAAATTTACAGCAAGAAATTGAGCTACACCAACAACAACAAGATTTAACTGATGTTGACCCATCAACAGATACAGAAGATTTAAATATGTTAAGTGGAAGCACTGGTGGTAGTGGTACTGGTAGTACCAGTGGCATTGGTAATCGTAGAAAAAAAACAAAATCAAAATCAAATTATAAAACAACAAATAAAAATTTATTAGATGTTAAATGTGTTACAAAAAAGAAAATAACAACTGACACTGAAGATCTGTATGTTAGCGATGATCAAAATGATAAAAATTCAGAATTAAAACCAACATTAACATTACTAAATCCTAATGCTAATAATAATAATAACAATCATCATCATCATCATCAAAACGATGCTAAAACAGATACCGAATATATTACAGGAGAAGAAGATAATAATGTTGATAATGATGATGGTGATACAGATAGTGATAGTGATGATGATGGTGTTAATAATAAAAATAGTAAAACAATTGATTCGATCATGATTTTATCCCAAGCATCATTTTTCTCAACAGTTAGTGATAATTGTGTTTCAATAACAGGAGCCACCGATAAATTGTCATCATCATCAATAACAAAATTTAAACAACGAAAGGATAAGAATAAAAAACAACAATCACAACAATATCATGATGTTGCTGTACGTAATGATATTCAAAGATTATCAATAACAACAACACCAGGTTATGGTGATGATGCATCAACATTTACCGATTGTGAATGTATATCAGATGCAGATGAATTACAAAGTGCTGCATCAATTTTTAATGCAAAAATAATATTGCAACATGAGGATGAAGATGATTGTGACAAAGAAATTGTAACGCCAATTGAATTACAAAATGCACTTGATGATTGTTCAAATTCAATTGTTTATGAAAAAAATACATCACACTTTGATATGCGAAATGAGGGTCAACATATTAAGGGCCATAAAGAATATCCGGATGCATTAACTGATGATGAATTTCTTGATGAAGATGCACAACAACAAAATGTTATTGATAACAAAGATAATGGTAAAAATTACACAAGTTATAATGTAATCACATCATATTATTATGTAGGTTGTGATATTGAAAACAAATCATAAATACTCATATTGTAGTTATGAACGACAACTTTTGTTGTTTTATGTATTGTTTTGCATATATTTATGCTAGTGTTATTGTATAATTGTTTGTAATTTGATTTTTAATTAACAGCATATTAGTATTTACTACAAATTTAATAATATTTAATTTTATGTAAATAACAATAACACATTCATTTACTAATTATGACGAAATACAATTATTATGCGACGGAATGATAACCACAAAGAAAAACATGGTGAATTAAGTAGTTAATTATCATCATGAGGTTGCTCCAAAACCCATATTTAGTTTCCAGCATGCACCATCGGAAACACAATTTCAGGATACGTCAATTATGGTGGTTGTGGCAATTTTCAACAGAACAATTTCATGTTTCGCAGAATAATGAAACATTTGGTTAACATTTTAACATAGTATATTATGTGTTTTGGATACGTCTAAGTAACATCATAATGTTGATCGTCCAAGCGTTCTTCTGACGTACAAATTAAGTTATTATATGATCGATATTTTAAAAGATCAATTTGTTACTAAGTCGTTCTTGCTTAATAATTGTCCCTAAAATTTCGTTCCTAATTGTTTTTAACCAGTTACGATAATCATCTTAGGTTCACCTTCTGATTACTGCTACGTAACGGTATAAATTTGTAATTGTGCAATGATTTTGGTATTTATTCTGATTTAAGGAATTGTATTTCAAACTTTCTACGAAACCAATTTACGTTGTCTCCGGACGGTATTACTTCGGATAACTTCAAACATCATGCATGTGTGCTCAGTCTGATATTAGTTTTAAATATTTGATTAAAAATTATTGATTATATTTAATTAATTGCCACTGTTGTTTTAAAAAATAAAAACTATACTAAAGGAAATCAATATATTTAAAATATACAAAGAAATTAAATTTAAATGCGGAATTAAAGGATTAAAAGTCGAATTCAGTTTATTGTATAACTAATTATGTGTAGGTACCAATTAATGCCAGCTGACAAAAAATTGTATTAAATGTATATATTTATAATTTAATTTTTTTTTTTTATTAATTCTTGAAACAAAAGAGACTACATCAGCAAATACGGACGATATAACTGCAATAAAATCATATTTTATTGATAAACTCACGAATGCATCAATAAAATTTATTGCAGTTATTAACATATGTACATCTTTGCTAATTTTAAGTCATGATTAACTCAGAAAAGAGGTTATTAAAAAGTACATACATTGTGTATTATTAAAAAGTGTATAAATTAATATAATAATTAATGTATATTACAAATCAATTCTGTATAATTTACATACACTGATAAACTAATTAATTATCGATCAAAATGAAATTGTTCTAAAATATGCCGTCTTACTATTCTTGCAAAATTGACTATAGAATTTCATGTTTAACAAATTTCAAACAATGCATTATGTCTTATATTATGGAAAATTCGTTTATCATTCATTTTATTGCAGTTATTAATACCATGCTAGTGTCCTTACTGTTCTCTGAATATTGACAAGAAAAATGATAAAAATCATCCGTCATTGCTGATGTAGAGACTACTTAAGTATTTAGCACATTTTAATATCTTTTTAAAAATTAATAATAAATTATTTTGAAAAGAAAAAATTAATTAAATTTTGAAAATTGTGATTATCATCGATAGAATTACGAAATTTTATAAAAACCTCAAATTTGACCAAAACCTTTTAAAAAAATTGTGTTAAATGAACCTTTTTCAAACATATATTCTAATGTGACTAATTGGTACTAATATGCTAAGTTTCATTAGATATATTCTAAATTACATTCGAATCTGTAATACTCGTTAAGATTAAATAAACAAACTTCATTGAATGGTGGCGCATCGTTTAATGTCAGAAACTAAACCGTAGGTTATGTTAACGGTGCTAATATCTTATTTTCTTAACGACTAAAAGCTAAATTAAAGTCAAGACAATATACTCAAGAATGGAAAATCGTAATTTATATTTCAGATGTGGAAACAACTGACCAAGCCGATAAAGATGAGATTATTCAGGAATCTGACAGCATAAAAGGTAACATTAATGATATTCTATTTTATATTTCTTTTGTTGCAAATATGTCATTCATATTTCTTCATTATATCATAACATAAAATACACAAAAACTCAATCAATTATTACCTTTTTTTTTTGTTAAATTAATTTATTTTTAATTAATATTTTATCATCAGTTGCTCCTTTAAAAAAATCATTTTTAATTAAAACGATCATAATTTTAAATTATGGCATCGTTAAAAACAATAAATAAAAAGCCAGGCAATGCTGTGTGTGTGATATATAAAAAAAAATTGTTTTAATTTATTTTAAAACCTATTAAATTCAATGTAAAATTTTAAGGATTAAAATTGGCGTATTATTGCTTATTCTTTTTAAAAATTGTTTAGAATTATTTAAATAATTTTTTTTTTTAATTATCTCAGATTTTATTATATTCAAATCATATCAAAATTAATGAATAAAATTTATTAGTTAAATTTAGTACGGAAAATGTAAAATGGTTAGTGTCTGTAATAATATTTATTAGATATTATTTTTTTAAACTATTATGATTCGTATCTTGGAAAATAAGAGCGTATCCATGCTTAACTATAACTGTAGTATTTAGAATATGTTAGTTCTAGCATAACGGCAAAATCTACAAGAAAATTATTCTTGAAGACTTTAGTACACTTTATCGCAAGTACCAAAATGTTTTCAACTAATTATTATAAAATGTATGAATTTAATTACAAACATACAATGCATACTGCTAATTATTTAATATTATAACAAATTCTTGCATTTTGTGATAAAATCAATTATAGTTTATCCCATTATTTTTGCTAATGTAGGCTGCTCGCGTACAAGCTATTTTAATGCCTTTGTGATCGTTGTCAAATAATTTAAAAAAAGACATTTATTGACTACTAGATCGTTTCAAATTTCAATCTTATTCAATTAAAAAAAAAATTTTTTAAAACATTAACTTTATTTTGTATGGTTTGAATGTATAATACAGAAATTAATATTATTTAGTAAAGCAGTAGGAAACTATTTCAATCATGCTTATTTTTGTTGTTAACTATAGAAGAATCACATTAACATAATTATTTCAATATTTAAATGATTGGTCAGAATAATACAACTATAAACTACTAAACAACATTATCATATTAAGATTTAGCGAAGATGTACTACAATACACTGATTTAAAAAATCGTGTGCGTCTTGGGTAATATAGGTTGTCCCTGCTAACATGGAAAATTGACAAAATCATGTGCACTCGATTCTAATATTTTATTAGTTGTGCAGATTAAATTATTGAAAGTAGAAATTGGAGTATCTCCATAACGAGATATTTTTACACTGATGAATATGGTTAAAAATTACATATTACATATGTATAGAACAATTCTGTGACAAATCTTAATCCATATAAAATTTCATAATCTTTACTGTAGTGTTTATTGATCGTTTAGTGACATGGACTTGAAGTTAAAAATTTGGCTATACTTAACAATTTAAGGGTAATTAGAAAAATTAACTATCAATGGGATAAAATATCGTGTGTATTTACTAATTACTTAATGAATTCAGATCGATAAAATAATAATTATAAAGAATCATGTGTCCTCAACAGGACTATATTGATTTTCAAGCATCTTGTATATGTCACCCCAAGTTCTATATGTAAGTGAATTTCTTGTATAAGAAAATATCAGAGCAAATTGTATTGCCATTAGAAATTAGTAGCTACTAAATATGGTGCAAAATTGCTAATTTACAACATCAATATATACGCTGTCATGACAAATTTTTTACAATGTCATTTAATCAGTGAGTATTACTATAATAATAACATTGCCAAATAAAAGATTAGAACTAGATTTGGTTAGATTTAATATCTGTCACACAATAAAGGCCATAGGCGTTCACAAAACAGGCACTATTTTATATGATATATTCCAGATCACGTTGGTGGGATATATAAAAACAAAAACATATGAAAATATTGATGTTGTTTTACATTGGATACAATAATTTCTCTTCCACAAATGTGTTCGTTTGATAATGGCTATGATCATTCGAGTTTTACCAAATGCATGTACTGTACTATTTTCAGGAAAAATGTTAATTAGTAAAAATCTGAAAAGGGATGCGATACCGAGCGAGATATTAGCATAAAAGTTGAAATTGAGAAATTACATAGAGATTTTACAATCCAATACGTGAATTAATTCTCGGACAATATAGTGGTGGGGTACATACGGTGGCAGTATGATGTTACTTTGACATATTTCTAATATGCATGTAATATCAAATGTGAACTTAAATTACATAATAAACGAAATTTATCAACTGAATAGGATCAATTATAATTAATCAGTAAATAATCTGACCAACCATTTATTAATATGCGATTAACAAAATATTAAACAAAGAAAGAAAAAAAAGTAAGGTTAAAAATCATTACCTGGTTTTTAACATCATAAATGCATCTACGGCACCATTTTTCATTTATATTTCGTTATTAATTTTTTTTTTATAATTCCAATTTTATAAACCGCTACTTTGATATTATTTTTAAAAGCTAATTCCGCTTGTTACTTTGCTGTTTTTTAATTTAAAAATAAAAAAAAAAGCTTAATTTATCACCCACAATCTTGCTCATTATCAAAAATTTAGCCTACCCATCATTCTCTGAGCTCACTCGCTCGTACCCTATATGTGCCCCTCTTTTACTCACTCTCTATATATATATATATATTTATGTATCCGTTACGCGAATCCCTTAACTAATCCCATAATTCACACTCATTTATTACCATTTATGAATGTGTATGCTTGCTATTTTTCATTTCAGGAGCCGATTTCAATAATATTTTAATTAGCGAAGCCATTAATTTTGTTGATAGTGTGCTAGAGCAGAGTATTTTCATTATAAATTCACAACAATATCCAGATAGTAATTTAACATTACGTTCAGAAAGTGAGCATTTTGCAATAACATGTGACATTAATGGTTTAGACTTAATAAAATCACCCACTATTGAATCAATGTCCGGCAAATCATTTGATGATAATTTCAGTGTACCAGATGATAATTTTGCTGTTAATTTAATTAATACTAATAATAATTATAATGATAATGTTGTTGATAATAATGTGTTTTGTAGTGTTAGTAGTTGTATTAATGTTAATAACAATAATAGTAATAATATTGATAATATTGATAAGAAAAAATCAATATCGTCATCAACAAAAACGTTGACGACAACACAAAACGATCGTATTGATAGAAAATTTGACACACTCTCATCACAACTTGACATTGATTTCAATCAATTTGATCAATATGAACAATATCAAAATGAATTTGATATTGTTGCTATTGATAATAATATCAATCAAGATGATATTAATAATGTACAAAGTGATTTTTCAAAACTAAGTTGGGATGAAAGTGTTTCGGCATTGACGGCCGATTTATTAGATGGTGGTAGTGGTGCAATTGGTGATAGGCATGATAATGGTAATGGTGATGATGATGGTGGTGGTGGTGGTAGTAGTATTGGTATTATTAGTGGTATTGATAGCATTCATACTGGTGGTAATAGTAGTGATATTTGTGGAGGCACTGATGAATTAATTACCCCTGATAATGATATTCAAGATTTTTTAAAAGGTGATTTAAATGTGTTTTAATTTTTATTTGACTTTATTTTTTGTTATTATATAATTTATTATTAATTTTGTTTTATTTTTTATTTTTTGAGCTCAATTCGCTAAAAACAACTAAACCTTAAAATTCTACAAATCTGTTAACATTTAAAGAAAAATAAAAAAAAGTTTTTCTTTTAAAAAAATATAATTAACTAAATAAAATAATTCACAATTATTATCACACACAGCCGCATGCTTAATTTTAATTGAATTATTAAAAACTAACACAAACGAAAATAAATCTAAAGAAAAAATAAATAACTTAAAAATTTGGTAAGTTTTAAATCATTTAAAATGATTTTCGCTCAATTTGCAAAAGTTACTAAACACAAGTTACTTTTTTTTAAAAACTAATTTAATATATTAACTTTAACTTACTATAAACACTTTAATTTTTCAGAAAACTCATTAAATTCGCAACATACATAGATAGCTAAACAAAACAATAATCATTTAAATTTAAAAATATAGGGGGGAGGGCTCACAGCAAAATAAAATTGAACTTTAATTCGCCATTTGAATGTTAATTTATTAAAATTTATATCCAGGTTAGAATATGACAAGAATATAGGATCGGTAAAACATATATGAATGTCAAATCTCTGACGTTTGATTTTGGAAGCAAATTTTCAGAAAGTATTCTTCAGTTGACGCTGCTTTTTGTTAGCACATAATTTTGCTTTTGAATTTCTTAGATATTATGAGGTTATTCAATTGTCAAATTTTTTAGGATGTCACTTATGTATTTAATTAAATGATTAAACGTCAAAGTGATAAAATGTGAAACATAAAAATATCAATACAATGTATCCAACTTAGTTTTATCACATCAAAACGATGAAGTCTAGCGCTCGAAAGTACTAGTATCCAGTTATATGCTCCGATGCTCCATTTTATATTTACTGATTTAATAAAGTAAATCAATGCTTTCTCTGATGAATCCTATTCGTTTAGGTTGCAGTACAATAAATTGCACATTTACCTGAAAAATTTTAATGACTTGATGTCAATAAATTTTGCAGTATCGCATTTATATATTAAAATAATAATAGGAACTTATTTTCCGCCTCGAAGGACCATACAAATAGTAGTTTTTCTATTATTATTGAAATTTATTACCATTTTCCTAATTTTACACAAACAAACCATAATTATATATTATGTTTTAATCAGTTTATTGAAAAAATCATTAAAAAACCTAAATACATTAAAGTAATTTTTTTATTTATTCAAATAAGATTGGAGGAATAAAACTAAGTATTGACATTTTATGAAATAAATTGTAATATCTTAAGATATGGAAAGTGACAGTTCGTTCATAGTTTAAAATAGTAATTTTTGTCAACTTTGCCTATTTCTGGACACTTAAGAAAACCACTATCTATAGTCATAAAATATCAAAATATTTTTGTAAAAAAATATACAGTAATATCTATTATATTATTATAAAACTGTAGATTTTCATTCAAATGCAATTAAAAACTAATCTCCACAATAAATTATTGAAAATGAACAAAAATTCGCATATATTAGATCTAAAAAATGTATATTTTTTTTATTAAGAGGATACTTAAATTTATACCAAAGACTTGAACCTTATATGAATATAAAAAAACATGTTCTTAAATAGAATTGATACATTAATTTAGACAATTTATGTAAAAATATACGAATGCACCATTAATACGTTATAGGACAAAATTAGAACAAATTTATCAGAAAATTGTTTAATTTTTTAAGTGATTTTAAATTAGTAATTTTAGAGATTTTACTTATTATAAGTCAAAACTATCTGTCCGAATGACAATACAGATTTAACTAATAATTTAACACGTATCTTAATATATTATAATTTCTCTTACAATATACCTAATTTATTTTCAAAAAAATTAATATATAACAACAATAACAATTTATCATCTTCATCTTTTCTAATCATATCAATTCTTCTTCCTTCTTTTTCATTGCTTTTCCATTTTAGAGGAGCCAGGAATTCATAATATTATTCAAATTGATTCAATCATACCAAAACCAACACCCCGACTAACAAAATCATCAATCATATTAAGTGATAATAATAATATTGCTAGTAATAGTCATAGTAGTAATAATATAAGTACTAATGAGGAACAATTAAAAAGTATACCATTACAATTTGATATTAAAAATAAGACTGACAGTTTTAACATAGCTGATGAAAAAATTGAACAAAAAAGTATTTTAAGTAGTAGACATAGTGACGATGAACATAATTTTGACGATGGTAATAAACGTATTTACATCGTTGACGGTGATAATGATGATGATAATGTTGACGGCGACGTTGTTAATAGACAATCTGGTGATTATTCAGAAACAAAAAAATTTTGGAAAACACTTGAGAATCAAACAGTACAAGAAGAGGCACCCATAAGTATCACAGTAGAAACAACAATTGGTAGTAGTACAACAATAACAACAACAACAACGGCAACAACACCACGAACAAGTGGTATACCAATACCAAAACCACGTTTATCACAACCAACAAATAACTTCCCATCAAAAACCATAATTGCATTAGGATCAAACGTACGAACAACATCAATAGACGATTTATCAATTGAGATAAGTCAAGAATCATCAACAAAAATTTCTTCAGAAAGACAAGTAGAATATTCAGAAACAAGTAGTCTACCAACAGATTCTAAAAATGAACTAATTAAAGACGATGATTCAATTGTAATTGATGATGATAAATTAGAAGATGAAAGTTTTCCAATCATAAGCTATAGTGATAAAATTACATCTGATAGATTAATTGATGATAAATTAACAATTGATGATTATGATGACGTTGATGATGAGGATGATGAAAATGTTAAAGATGAAAATATTGAAAATATGAAAACTACAAGTTTTTATATTGGTGAGTCTAGTGTTAATATAATAAAAAAATCATCAAGTGATAGAAAAATTGAAGAAGACGCTGCCGACGACGCTGAAGATAATACGGCTAGTATGTTATTAGAAGACGAATCAGCAACTTCATCAATTTCATTTAAACCGAACATTGAAGATAAAAATGTACAAAAAACATTGAACGATTATAAAACTGAATTAAAATTAGATTTAAAAAAGAGTCATGATTATGATGATCTTAGTAATGATGCAGATAATGATGATGATGATAATGATGATGATGATGATGCTTTGGAAACAATAGCCTATGAAGCTGATAAAATTGAAGGTACAAATTTGAAAAAATTGGATGAAACAGCATTTTTAGAAAAAATTAATTTTGCCACAAAACATATTCGCTCCGATATGATGGTACAAGATTATCTTCAAGAAATAAGTACCGAAGAAATTAAACCAGTTATCCAATCCCAAATTGTGAATGTTATACATTCACCAATAAAACCGTATAAAAGTTCAATTGAATTTGAAAAATCAATTGAATTTCATCATGATGATAATGTGAAGATGATGACAATGTCCAAAGCACATATTACAAATGTAGAAAAAATGCCATCAACTATTCAAAAACAATTGGATAGATTAAATGAAAGTTTTGCAGATATACGTGGTGGTAGTGGTACCAGTAGCAGTGCCAATGGTCTCAGTAATACCAGTATTAATATGATTGATCAATCAATTGTTGAACAAACATTTGCTGAAATTAAAGAATCACTAGACGCTGTACAAGATGATTTAATTGAAGTTGTTAAAGATGGACGACTAATTAAAGAATCACCATCAGAATTTGAATTTAAATTATTACCAAATATAAGGTATCCACATTTGGAAGCACATCAAGAAGAGCAACAGTATCATCAGCAGTTACAACAACAACAACAACAACAACAACAACAACAACAACAACAACAACAACAACAACAACAACAAAAACAACAACAA
>JANSTX010042406.1:0-12592 GCA_027564355.1 Penthetria funebris | reverse complement strand
ATATACAAAACCACAGCTACAAAGCCTAAATGAACATAAATTTTCGCATTGTATCATAAAATACTTAATTGTGTAATTCGTTTTATATTTGCAGCAGTAGCCGAACCCCATATTGTCCGTAAAACATAGAACTTCACTCTCCTCAATGGTACAATGTATATATATTTATATGTATGTATATACACATTTAAATATATAAATTATTTAATGTTTTATGGTATAAATATGTCCCAATAGAGACAATGTTGTCGAATTATATTTTATTCATGCACATTTGTCATTTTGAACAAGAATGTCCTGAATGATTTTTTTTGTCATTATTATTTAATATTATTCTTTTTATTTTACAACCAACGAATTTTCATTTTCGTTTTCAATTTTCATTGCAAACAAAAAAAAAAAACGTATAACATTTTCTAGTGAAATAATGAAATGTTTCTCCCTGCTTTGAGTAAGTCAATCTATATTATTAAGTTCAGGATAATTTTGTTTGCTTGTCAATTACCTATTTCATAGGAATAAAAATATCACTTATGTTATGCTATACATACAGTAGTGAGATAATGTTCACATATAGTCGTCAAATAGAAAATATTCTCTCTGTTTAAAACATAACTAGAAAACATTACCATAAACTTCATGATCTCAACCTTTATTGCACACGGAAGTATAGGTACGGTGATCTATGTCCGACACATTCACTACACTCCGTCCTCTTTAGACTTTACGATTAATTGTATTAAAATATAATATAAGTATAATATTGTCCAATCGGATTCAGAAAAATATTTATTTGGCTATTATACATGATTTCATTAAATACTGAAATATTTAGATATATTCATAATATGATCTGATCTAGCTTATAACTTATAAAGTATAGTATACTTTAAAATAAATGTATTATATAATATTTGTATTTTTAGAAAATAAAATATATTTGTGTATTTCGCTGCTTACCTATCAACTTTATAAATCTAATGAAGAAGGAAGCTTGTTTTCGAATATTTTCCAAGAAAATGTAATCGGGATAAAATAAATTTTCTTTGACGTGTTGAAATTTATATAGTAACATTGTATCCAAAAAGCTGATATACGATAGTGAGTGAATACAATATTTTATGGGGAGATACTAGCAACATAAATATATGTACTAAATATAGTCGTACATAATATATTGACTATTGGGACAGTAAAAAAATTTTATTAAATTCGTAATAAATATGGTGTTTACAATAGAATAAGGACGAATATGGAAATGTGTTGAGCTGGAAAGCTTGGATTTTATCTTAATTTCACGTAAATGTTTAATTTTCACTAAAAGCTTCAGCGTCAGATTAAGTTTTTTATTTGTATGACTTCTTTCTCATGGTATAATTAACCATATAAATGATTTCTAAATCGAAGTATATAATTGCTCTATAAATAATTTGCAATGGAATTCATTCAAAATTAACCCTAGCGTATATAACTATTGAAGAAATACAAAATTCGATAAGCTATTAGCAATGGAAGAAAAAACAATGGAAAACAGATCAGCGATAATAGTACTGCACACTGATTTGATATTATTGTGTATCAATATTATATTGCAGCACTCAATGAATAATCAATATTATATAGGAGTGAGAATACATGGATGGACATCCTCAAGTCGACTGATCATTTATTTATCAGAAACGAGAAGATTACAGATGTTCTAGTTTAGAATCGCCTAAAGAATATTTATTGACATTGAAGAAAAACTTGCAAAAAATATATTGATAAATAGAAAATACATAATCAACGCTATAGTGTAGTTTGGTTGAAAATTATTGAGTGCACTATAGTATTATAGTGGGAAACATAAACTTTTTATAATATTTTATCAAATCTTCACAAACAGTAACTATAACTATTTTGTGAAATTATAGATCAAATTTTAGATAATAAGTTATCAATGACAAGGAAGAGACCTTATCAATCATTATATATAATCAATAAAATAGAATCAATAATTTGTATTTGAATAGAAAATGAAAGACAATGTCTACAGATTATATTATCAAAAGTTTCTTGTCTATATTAGACTAATGAAATTAGTTTAAAAATTTAATAAACAGACATGGATACTGTGAGGATATGGATATTCTTTGTATATCCAATAGAATAAATGACATGTAATATCAATCAACTAGCAATTTTCAAGCTCATCAGTTTTTGGATCTAATTTTTTATTTTATTATTTTTTGTTTTTTTTTTTTCGTTTCATCCTATAAAGAAAGCATTACAAAGATATCCTTCAACAAATGACAATATGTCCCTTACATCAGTCTTGTTTAAAAAAAAAAAAAAAATGGAAAAGATGGTAAAAAGACAATTTATATCCTTACATATAACAAAATAACTTGGAAAAAAAATAAAAATAAAGTAAAATAAAAGCTAAATTCCATAACAAAAAATGAACCAATTTGTGGTAACATATGCAAAGGGCAGTGCTTGACAGACCATGTCGGTTGTAATACGTCTTGGGAAATATTTATTAAGGGATGCTATACTATATATATATATATTGGTAAATTTATAACGGTATCAGAAATTTATATTTAGTGTTTCTATAGTCGGGCACCTTACAGTGTTGTACAGTTTTAGAATCGACAAAAAACAAGAAAAACAAAAAACAAAAAAAAAAACGATTCAAACAGTCTCTCGTATTTCAATATTGATATAATTCAGGATCATATGTCAACTTGAATGTCAATTTATGGAATCAATTTATTATTGAGAAAATTTGAATAATCGGGTCATTTGTGAATATAATCTAATGGTATGTGTTATATATGTTTTCAAATGAAAATGAGAAATGATTATATACTTTAATGGGAAACTTGAGACATGATTGGTTTTCATATAATACAATATATTTTAATCAATCAATATAGTTTGTCAAATTAAGTGTTTTTACATATTCTTTGGTAATATTTGACATTTGAATTCAAGTGTGACACATATGCTATAGTTTACCTTTCCATTCATTCTGACCGCGTATAGGGCGATACTGAGATGTTACTTAAATAACTAACCTCGATGCTTATATATAGTACACATGATAATCCTAAAGTCATAAATACTTTTTTCCTGCAGCAAGAACAAGTGAAAGTATATTATGTACATGGGAAGATTAAAACATATCATCCACATCATCTCGATAAGATATCGACAAATTAGAATGCCAATAATGGAGGGAATTAAATTCGAAAATATTAATTCGTAAACTAATCAATCATGCATTTGTGAACTGTTAGCTCAAATTCATTGTTAATTTATATTAGTGTGAAGTAGTAACTAGATATTATATGGTAATAAAGTAACTGAATTAAGGTGATTACATTTAGAGGTAATAAATTAATAAAGATGAATATTGAATGTTATTTTAGTTTTAGATTGCTAATGGTAGTAAACTCATCAGGGAATCTGATATTTGCGTGTATTATTGATTACACATTAGTTTCAACCACGTTGAATGGAACTTCAATTATTAAAACAATCGTCTGTGACTTTCATTATAATCATTACTGGAAAACTGCTGTTCCAAATAGTTATCCACTATACTCGTATATATAGGTACTAATGTCGGTGGTTATTATATATATATATATATATATATATAAATTGTCCTTAAATATATACCAGTAGTTCTTTTATTTTCATGATTATATTTTTGAAACAAAGTCTAAGTTATATACACTGTTTAATTATATCCGGTGTGGGGGCCATTAACCCATTTCATTTCAACCGACTTTTCTGAAAAGAAATAAACTTTTGCGCATATTATAATGGGTACAATATATTTGTCATCTTGATGGATTACTGGCATTGTTTTTAAAACAATAGAACAACCATGTTCATACCAACCCCGTACCAACAACACATATACACCCATCTACCTATATATACATAAATATATCCCTTACATATAATAGTGTCATTCATCCATCCACTCATCCATGCAAAACACTTTAGTGTAATTAAAATTAGGAGTGGTTTTTATCCATAGAAATTGTTTTTTGTTTATTGTCAATTGCATAATTTTGAATTTATGCTAATTTCTTATTTTAATATTAAATAACTCTTTAAAAACATTATGTATAAGGCCAAGTGGAGATAAGTAGAATGCAGTCATTCATATGCTGAGTTTGTACTATATATTCTTAATTTATTTAATTGTTCTTTTAAGATGTAAAACAGTTTTTACAAATGAAAAGTTTCAAATGAACTTTTTTTTAACAATTGCATAAGGAAAAATGCCATTCTCACAGGAATCGATGAATTATTTGAAATCGATTAAAAATTATGATTCAAAGACGCATTTTTTCAGCAATATACTACTATCATGTAAAGTCAAATTAAATTTTATTCACATTATGGCGCAATCGGTGAAACACTTCAATATCAAAAGTGATAACGTATTTCTCATCAGATATCATAGTGACATAAAAACTAATTATTTGAGTTATTCACATCTTTAGCGGTCAACTTTATAATTCATTAAGTAATTTATAGAATATTGAAACTAATGTGATATATGTTGTTACACGTAAATTGCAAATTGCAAATTAACATCGTAATGTGACTTTATCCACCATTTTGTTCTAAAACTTAGTATATTGAGGAGATGATAAACAGAGTATCAGTCGATGCTTAAGAAGTTAGTAAACAATTTGAGATTAAGAGGAAATGTATGTCGATTGTCACAACCCACATACCATTCCGAACTCCAGCTGCGCCTTTTGCACTTTCAGTACTATACTATTTGTCAAATAAGTTCTCAAACATTGGAAGCTTTCTTCATCGTCTACTATACTATATTATCAACTTCTAGACAGCATGCCATCGACGAACCAACATTTATTATTTTCGTATACTTCACATATTTAAGTTACATTTTTTCAGTACCTTGATTATCAATTCAGTTTTCCATTCGATCAGAATATCATCGGATGATCATATTTACCGATAATGGGATGCAATATTAATGCGATGTTGTTTAAATGTATTTCGATGCTCTGTCTTTTGGGTGATGTAATGCAGATTTTATTTCACCTTAAAGTGCTGAGGAATCGTTTATAATCTTCGAGTATTTGACATCAATATTTTTTGAGGCTCTAAAGCTTAATACACCTAAACATTAATATGTTTAAAACTGTGTACGCCTAACAGTGAGTGTTTCCACTGTATGTAAATTGTCTTGTGGTCTTGTTGGTTACTGTGCGACCATCAGGCGATAACGAACGGTTTACAACGGAAATACATTCTTAGTATACGTCAAATTTTACAGTATTTGATAACTATTCTGAATGTCTTATCTATATGGATGTAATAAACTAATATTATCGAATCAACAAATCAGGTAACAGCTAGGGTAACTGCGTCCAAATGACTCACTAGCTTATTTAAATCTTGAATAGATTAATTGCATGACACAATGTTAGTAAATTAAAATAGAAATAAGGTACCCGATTTAACATATTTGCTTCTCTAAAAAATTGCTGTCAATGTAAAGTTCAAGTTAGTTTTATAATCTTCAAGATGCACTAATATCAAAATTGATAATTTATACTTTAACTAATGCCGATATGAACATTTTCGTTGGGAAACTTTCCTCAAAATCCTTTTTTATATGTATGGAAAAAGAATCCATGATAATATTAAATCACATTTTCATAAATACTTAAAATTTTTACGATAAACTTTTATGTATCAATATAATTTCTATTAAGTAAAAGTTTTTTATTTTGATTTTTGTATTATTATATGCATAAGATGAACTCATAAAAAAATTTTTTTTTTTCATTCAAAATTATTAGTTTGCCAATGACCTGTCGCGTAAATATTTCATTTTATGACTATCCGCATTTTACCATTTAGTCAAGAAGATGGGCATAAAAAATAAATGGATATTAAATGAAAATTTCTTCCAAAATAACTTCAAAAGCAATATACTACAAAAGAAGACTCTATTATTGTTTAAAATATAAATCTTAATATTAAATCATAAGCCTTTTGAAAGATTTACAACCATAAATTCATAAAATAAAAAAAAAATTCAAATTTTATTACGTTTAGCATCATTAACCATAAACTTGCATTTTCCCCTAATTTCGGAAAATTTATTGATTTTATGATGAGTGGCTTTTTCTTCTTAACAAGCTATGTAGAAAATAAAAAAATAAAAAGATTGAAAGAAACAAAAATCCAAAATTTGAGAAGAAAATCTCTTTGCAATCACATTACATAATTCTTATCTTTAGTAAACAGAGTGGAACCCATAAAATCGGAAAATAAAATTGCAAATTTACTATAACATCAGGTTAATATATATATATATACATACATGTATTGTATAGATGGATATGGAATAAGGTGTACCCATATACATACAGGGACAGGGCTGAAAATATATACATTTTGAAAGAATGTATATTTTACAAACATTAGTTACACAACATTGTATATTATATTTTTATGATATCCCCTAAATGCCATTACATCTTCCTGTTATATGAGAATGATATATAGAATTCCAACAAAATTTTTATACACCCTTGTTTTCACTAATGTGTTACGATAGATTAATATAATGAAAAAAAGGGGAAAAGGGAAGTGTGGAGTACAGTATCAAAAAAAAAAAAAAAAAAAAACAAAAAAACACTGGATACCACAAAAAAATAAAAAATTCTAATTTCCCATTGTTCGTGATAACACCGATAAGAATAAAATTTTAAAATTAATTTTTATGATGTTTTTAATATTTTCATTCTCCTGCTATCACACAAAAAAGGAAATTTTGCTTCTTTTAAACGGGATAATTATAGAGGCTTTATGTATTTTGGTTATCTTATTTAAGTAGACATAATTAAAATTATTTTCATGTAATTAATTATGAATTGTGTTGAGTTTGATAATTTGTTTGCCCACATTTTCAGTTATAATCTTTCTATTTTATCATTTAAACTGAAAATTAGACAGTAATCTTGGGTCCCTATATAAAATGCAAGGATACATTGCTTGTATTTTGCTATATTATTAAAATATCGATACATTACAATTCTATTCGTATATATGGTCAGTTTTTATAATTTTATATCATTTATAAAATATCATAATTCGGATTGATTAACATCTGGATTGTATGATATAACCTGAAAAAAATTAGTTACTCCAGGAAATACAATTGAAAATAATCACTCGATACCTATAATAAGTTAATATTCAATCATATAAATTCAACCAATTTATTATTTCTTATTCTATTTGTTATCACCATTTGGTTTTATAAGTTTTTATGGCGACGATATTTAGTTGTCATCAATCTTTTGTGCGAAGTAAAATACTGATCATTTGAATGTATTCCGTCTGATTACATAAGTCATTAAATTAATATAAGATAAGATTGTATAATAGTTGTGCATAATATCAAGAATGAACAATGCATTTGGCTTTCAAGACTGTGAAATGGAATTCACGTAAAATTTATTTGGAACTCAAACATACTCTGAGCCATCAAAAATACCATTTGTGAATAAATTAAACGAAAATAAATGTTGGAAGCTCAGAACTTTGCGTTTTAAAAGACGGAATTCTAATCAGTTTATTTAATTTACAAAAAACACAATCAGTCATTCAAACCACTTTGAATCACAGAAAAGAAAATGCTAAATTTTAATTATATTAATTGATCAAATTTTTCAATAATTTACTTGTTTCTACAATGGATTTTAAATGGTTTTTACATATATGAAATGGGATTTACTTAAAAAGTATTCAGAACTCGAATATACCATGAGATATGGTATGAAAACATCTGGTATAGATTATGTTAAAAACAATTTTGTATAGATTATGCTATATCTTCTGTTCATTTCTAGAGACGACGATTTATAATACTACTATAGTTACAATGTAGAAACATTGACTGTTGTGATTTTTAATGCATTTTTTACACGTCTGTTAAAATTTATTATTACTTGGAATTTGTATATTCAGTTCAATGATGATGAGTGTTTAAACAAGTATTTCCTAATGCTTCTTAAGTTATTCTTTTATAAATTTTAATAATAAGTAGATTGTTGCCGCATTTCTGTTGTGCATTCAATATGCAATTTCAGACATATTTGCTGAAAATGGTCTACAACAGGAAATACTACAATTGTTGATGTGATATCAATTTTTATATTTATTCATCTTTAATATTCATTACATAAACTTTTTAAAAGCAATAATAAAAAAAAAAAAAACCCCATTTCCTTCCTCTGAAATTGATATAGTCGTATAATACACACCAAATATAAATGATATAGACACCCTTATTGACACTATCCTTGACTTTTATCATATGTGTGCGATGGGAAAAGTTTGGATTTTTATTTTATTTTCGATATTTTTTTTTTGTTGCTTCTATTTTACCGAAAAAAACTAATTTGGAAAAGAATAAAAAAAAAGTATTCCCTCCTTAATTTCCGCATGAATTGACCCTAAATTGTAATATTATGATGAAAATTTTTCTTGGATTCAAAGATCATCCAATAATGCCTAGGGGCGTATTGACTGCCGAAAAATTTGATGAAAATATATTCTTATAGTCAAAAAAGTTCTAATACACATTTTCATACACTTCTTCTATAACTTAACTAAATTTTGGATATCAGTACATTTCTAACATTTCTATAAGATTTATTTATGTATAATAGTTTTGTCTACATAACTTGGATGCTTTGTGTATAGCAACTTTCATACCCTATCCGATTATAATTTGAAACTGGTGTTTATTACTATGTGCAATAACATAATTTATGTCTTTAAAATTCACGCAGTGAAGGCGCCACCACGCCACGATAACGCGGTTGGATACATTCAATTTTTCGAGATTAAAATATATTCGTAGAGTAGATTTACAATTGAAATATTTTCTTCAATATTTTTCCACCAGCATTTCTTTTTGCCACCCCATTTTTTTTATTTTGTGAATTTACAGTGATTGCAATTTTTATTGCATTGAAATGTGAATAGTTTAACAATTCATATCGTACAAGAAAATCTAACAAATTTAAATTTCTTCTTTATATAAATGGGTGGTATATATGGTATATCGCCGCTTTCCACATACACATCGTACAAATTTAAATGGGCTCATAACTTTGATTTAACTTTATTGTGTACAGACATAGCTCCACATAAAATGTATGTATTTTTTGAAAAAAAAAAATCTAAATAATAGACATGAAGTATTTTTATATGATTTATGTGATGAGAATATCCAATATTACGCGTCAGATTTCCATTTTATTTTCAGAAAATTTTTTGTTGTTTGAAATTTATCGTAGTTTTAACCATACTGAATATATATTATAGTCGATGATACCATAATTGCATAATTGACTATATATGTAGTATATATGATTAGATTAATTTTTTATAAGTTCCTAATTTGAATTTGATGACACAAGCAGGAAATGATGATGATATATGTATTCATAAATACATTACTAGCGTATACAGATCGCAATTAACTAAATTCCTAAAAGATTTTTCATATTCTTAGAACTTCTATAAATATGTTTACCATTTATTCTAATCCTTCTTTTGATATTTATAAAATAGTAAAATCAAATATTGTCAGTCACGAGATATAGAAAAGATATCAGCATAATTTCAAACAATACAAAGATAAGTCTGAGGATATAAAATATTTTCTGGAAAATTATCACATATTCTGAGTAATTGAAATGCGATGAAATTGTGAATCCTGGCAAATATCAGAAAAATATACAGATACTCATTTAATCAAGAGTGTATAGAAATATTATTATTTAGTGACAATGCCCGAATATTGAGCACAATATTTGCCATTGGTGTATATAATTGTAATATTGTATATGGGTACTTGTACAACTAACATACAAACCTGCGTTTTTAAATTATACAAACCTGCGTTTTTAAATTATCTGGTCAACTAATTGATTTGGAATGTCTACACTAAATGCTTGCTCATTTGGAAGAAATTACTAGCTAATTAAATAATAAACAATATGTGTAAATGTTTTAACAAAATGACTATACGTTTTCAATTTGACGATCCTATATCTGTGTGTCGCCAGCAATTTTTTTTTACTGCGTTCAAAAGTCTAATCATGTTTCAGTTATAATAGTTTTACATCGTATTTAATTGATAAATGTACAAATTCAATCCTCTACAGATCTTACTTATTTATAATTTTTCAACTTTACTTGCATATTAGAAACAACAAATTAACATTACGCACCATGCGTTTTTGAGGAGTGAAGGTTTAGTTGCAATATTGATGATGATATTACAATACAAATGCATATTAGTTAAAAAAATCATATTATATAATTATATAATTATTATATAATACAACTTTTAAAATAAAATTGAATTTGTATATAAAAAATTAGTAAATTAAATTGACGTTAAAAAGATTCAATTTTAATTTTAGTTTAAAAGCATATCCTCGTTTCAGACCAATAAAATAAAGGTATGTCAATGATTATAAAGAACAATTTCCGATAATTGGCAAAACCTATGGTAATAACACAAATATATGTCGGGAATAAAAAATTACAAAAAAGAAAAGAAAGAAAAACATAAACAAGGATTTAAAAAAAAAATAGAAAATCTAATTTTCGAAGGCCAAACAAAACTGATAGTAAAAACATAATGGTTTATCTATTGGTGACCTAAATTGAACAAAGTTTTAATCCCACAGATACAAAATGATGAAAAAAATAAAACATTGATCCTATATTTGAAGCCAAACATATATAGAAAAAAAATGTGTTTTTTTTTTCTTACTTCATATAGGAAATTATTCTCTGTCATATAACAATCCTGATAGAGAACAACAACCTACCCTGTACATATACCTATAATGTTATTATTATTTTTTTTTTTTTCATTCAATTTCTTGTTTCTGGCGTATCCCGAATATACTTTCTGTTATATGGACTACAAAATACACACGTATTGTATATTATTTATACATATTTGTATATTGGCATAGTTATATATCATCTGTGTTGTTCAATTGTGTGTCCATTCCATTAAATTCCATATAACAACCTCATTCCATATTTTATAGATATATAATGTATGTACATTTGAACCATACGTCTAAAACATTTATTTTATATACGTTACATACGAGTAAATATATATATGCGGTGGTATATATTTATAATAGGATGGTGGTCATATATCCATCCATTCTTCTTATCCAACGTCCATTCGCAGTAAATAATCCTCTAAATAGCCTATTTTGTATCAAATAAAAACGATTCCAGTTTTGCGATATGATCACCAAGTTTTATATGTTGTAAACAATGAGCTAATAGGGAAAATCCAAAACAGAAAAAAAAGAAACAAAAAAAAAAAAAAAAAAAACAGAAACAGAAAACAGAAAAAGAAAAACACTTTCCCATATTATATTTGTAGAATTTTGAACTGATGGGAACGAATGCTGGACTTCTTTATTTTCTGATTTGGGTTGATTAGGAAGACTTAAAAGTTTTAGAAGAATATTTAGATAATTGAGTACAGATAAGAGTTCATTTATTTCCTGCAATGTGATGTATATAATTCATGAAAAAAAAAACAAAAAAAAAAAAAGAAATAACATATTTTCTTGGCAAGTATGCAAGCAAGCAAGTATTTTTATTATTATCATCTTTTCGTTTTATTATTTTATCCTTTTTGTTGTTTTCCTTTTTTGTATTTTGGTTGCTTTATAATATGATAATATTTCTGAAGAGATTTTTCATCTCTATGATCTTCATTTTATATGTTTATATTATAAGATGAAAATTCTTATTATTGTGTATTATTATATTTGTATATATAAGAAATATTATGAAAATGTCCTTTATTTGAATTGCATTTTATTGTTTTTTAAAACTTTATATTCTTTTATGTGATGTTATTTTCCATTTTATGTCGATTTTTTTTATCTATCCATTTTCTTGAATAGAAAATATTTTAAAATAAAAATATTTTCTTATTTATACGTTTAGTATTAGACTGTCATTCACATATAGACCAAAAAAAAATGTTTTTAAAAAAGGATTTTCTCTCATATTTGTTTCATTACAAATTTTTTTTTGTTTTTTTTTATTTCAGAATTTTGATTTAAATAAACAATATGGAAATACATTAGTGATCAAAAAAGTATAGAACAAAGTTTTGAATACAAAAACATTTCTCCTTTTTTCAGGATATTTTCGTATACATCTATTTTAACCTTATAGTTAAGGAATTTACATATATAGTCGTATATAATCGTTCATATTATTATATGGCAACTTTTTTTTTTATTATTTTATGTTTTTGAATAAGGACGAAAATCATTTGACAAAGAAATGAAAAAGATGAAAAAGAAAGAAATGCTTTATAATAGCTTTGTCTATTCCGGCTTCAAGGTAAAGGGATTAGTAGCTATCTTTAGTATTTAATTTTTTTTTCATTTCTAGGTTAAAAATTATGCATAAGTACGAGGAGGCATATAGATATATGTCGGTATAGCCGTGGAAATGTATGGAA
>JANSTX010042395.1:0-12593 GCA_027564355.1 Penthetria funebris | reverse complement strand
GTGAGTGAAAAGTTAAGTGTTTAGGTTAAGTATATGGTTTAATTATGTACGAATATTTAGCCAATTCTGTGCGAAATTTAATAAACATTTTATAAAGTTTGGAACTTTTACCATGAAACAAATTGAAGTAAAATAGTATTTAATAAAGTTGGCCCTAAATAGAGTATATTTTATATTTTGAATAGTTAATTTTATGATAAATTATGCAATGTACTTTATAGTATAACAAATTCCTTGAGAGTTTTGAATTTGTTTTAATCTTATTCTTCTTCCTTGGCATATTTTTTATTTAGGGTCTATTCTTCCACAAGTCTTATGTATGTTGATGTTCACTCTCTGCATTCAATTTGTTGAAGTAAATTTTGATCAACCGATAACCAAGTAGTTTGTGGGCGACCGTGTTTTCTTCCATCAGTTCTAATATTCAAACAATATCATTTTAATCTAGTGATTATACTGGGTATTAACTGTGAGGTGTACTTAAGATCTATTGTCATATTTTTAGTAGATTAGATTAAATTATCTTCAAATAGACCAGCACATAACATGTGTCCATATGACGGCCATACACGATGTTAGTTTAAAACCAAATGAAAGCTAGTTGAATATTAAAATCCAATATAAATATGAGCCTTTACATTTCGTTACATCTGTTGACCTTTGCATTTATTCTCAACAATATGGATAGTGGTTAAAAACAATAAAATATTGACATCTACATATATATATTTCAATATCACACCAACATTAAAGTACAGATAGCTTAAATAATATTAATGTTTTACTCCACCATTTCATTTGTCAATTTTAGGATTATTCTGCGACATAATATTTTAAAACTTCAGTCATTACTGTAAAATAATTTAAAATTAAATTAGAAACACAATTTTTAATATAACGCGAGTTTTCTAAAATTGTATATATAATTAATTTAAATTGTTATATTTACAATCAATCGATGACATTAAAAATTGAACCGAAAACAGTACAATCGATCGTCCTCAAAATCCAAATTTCAACAGATGGTCAAATTTTCACAAAACCTTACTAGAACTTTCAACTTATTTCAACAATACTACAAAGTAAATGTGAACATTACTGCAACTCAATTTATTTGTGAATTTAACATTTGAACTATTTCAAAAACGAATTGAAAACTAATTAAAAAGGAAAATGTTTTAGTGAACATTTTGTTCGACTCTAACTTGTTATATACACTCGTCTGAAAATAGAAAATTCTATAAATGATGCAGTTTAAATTATAATATAGAAAGAAAATCAATAGAATTAATACGATTAAATCTTCCCATAAAATGGCCAGAAAAGTTTCCGATCAAATTTATAGTAGTTTTCTTGTGCTCATTTTTACGTGTATTTCCTTTTTTTATTATCCTCATGATTTTTTATTTCCATATAAATTTGCTCAAATATAGTTTTTCTATTCAATATAGAAAGTTAAATTTTATAGGTCAATAAAAATGCATATTGTATTTGTAGTAATATATCATGTATGAACATAGATAAAGACACAATATACGGCCCATAATTGTTACAGTTTGTGGCATAAAATGGGCAACAATTCAATATGGATACATGTCACATATAAAAGATAAAAGATATTTGGTTATCATTCAGACTGTGGTAGTGAAGTTTTAGAAAATTGTTGGCAATATGTCAATAAATTGTGTCAATTAGTACAGAATGTCATAATGCTTGTACATCATCTTAACCTATTAACTTATTAACACATGGGTGCATAGTTCGACACTACAATATTGCTCTTTGACGTTTCTAATATGCATAGTAAGATGATCGGTGACCTCAAATATCTCTAATGGTTACTAATATTGAACCAATTATAGTTATCCGGTTATAAATTTGAATATTTTCAAAGCGCGATTCTTGAATACCATGCTGCGTTGTATGGTTAGTAAGCTATTTTGCAAGCAGTTGTTAAACGTGCCATTATACTCACTTATATCAGTTATTGGTGACAACTCGTAGAGATGGTTGACTAAGGTTTATATAATCGACCACTATATTGAATGGCTAAGTTGTTGATGTTGATGACCCTTAACTAAAAATTAATTTCATAAATATTAAAAAACCTCATTACCTGCTATTGACTATAAATCTATAGACATATTATCTATTCTGCATAATATCTTTACTGGATCAAAATCTAGTCTATAATTGCTTAGTACTGCTTTTAAAAATGCACTGAATAGATCGTACTTATAATTAATTCTATAATCATCTCAACCTTTAATTCTACATGGGAACATTGAGCGTCAATAAATAAACGTCATTCAACACCATCACCGGAGCTAGCAAATTCATTTTATTTGCCAGTCACTATTCTTTTAAGTTTATCAATAATTTCTAGCGCGATTCATATGGTATTAGGAGGGATTACGTTGAAAAGACTGAATTTGTAAACATTTTTCTGAATTGTTTGAGACCATATATTTCAGGAATGTTAAACGAAACGTACGTAGAAGCGCCCCATAAATTAATTATGTGTCCAATTAACAGATCATATTTTGCGTATTTAAATTGAATATACAAATGCTGGGCATAATACCAGCTATATCCGCAGATCAGTTGCCGTGGTAATATCTATAGAAACAAGAAAGTCCATCCATATCACGTTTATGCTAAAGTGAGTTTATATGCGACTGATGTCATACGTTCATCACTTATAAACTGGGAAGCTCACCTATGAATTCACTCTAGAAAGTCACGGTCCACTGAAATTTTAAACTATGCATTTCGAAATTAATTTTAATGATTTAACTGAGGATTATTATCTGATTTGATATATCCTCCTCAATCATTATCATCCTATTTTATTTAAATCACATAAGCATGAAATTATTTAAAAAGTTTAAAACTACATACATAATCGATATTTACGTATATGCTATTGCTGCTGCTGCTTTTTGACGTTGAAACACAGGTGCGGTTTTAGCCTGCTCCAACACACTTCTCCAACCATACCTATCTGCAGCTAACGTCTTCCAATCCCGAATTTTAAGATCTTCCGGCCCTTCTTCTCCATTCTGAATTACCATTCAACAGTTTTTTTGGTACACGTTCATCCTCCGTTCGTGATACTTGGCCTAACCATCTCAGTCCATTGATTTTAATTGTTTTGACAATATTTGGTTCACCGTACAATTCATCTATCTCAAAATTATATCTTCTCCTCCAACCATTTTGTTATTTGACGGGACCATATATGCCACGGAGTATCCTTCGTTCAAAAATCCGAAGTAATTGTTCCTGGTTCTGTATCATGCACCATGCCTCCGATCCATATGTTAATATTGGACGTATTAATGTTTTATACAGCTTACACTTTAGTTCTCGTTGTAATGTTTTAGATTGAAATTGTAGCCCGCAGTAGCATCTATTTCAAATTGCCATTCTGCGGTGAATTTCTTCGTCAATATCATTTTCCACATTTACCAACGATCCCAAATATGCGAAGTTATTTACGATTTCAAAATTAAATTCTCCAATATTAACTGTTTGACCTCGAATTCCTCATGTATTAGTTGTCACTATATATTTTGTTTTGTTTTCATTCACTTTGAGCCCTAGCACCGATGCCCCCTTGTCTAACGCTCCGAATGCATCCTTGACAGTCATTATATTTCGACCCATTATGCCTATATCATCAGCATACGCCAATAATTGACTCGATTTTGTGTAAATCGTTTCAATTTTGTCAATATTTACGCCCCTTACTGCCCTTACTCCAGCCCAATATTAAACAGTACTGACGATAAAGTGTCGCCTTGTCGTAGTCCATCAACGGTCTCAAAATTTTAAGATAATTTATCCCGGATTCGCACACGATACTTAACATTATTTAACGTCATAACCACCAGATTTATCAGTTTTTTATTGAATACCAATAATTTTCCATAACTTTGGCTTATTGACGCTATCATATGCCGCCTTAAAATCAACAAACAAAATATCAACCTTGAACTCCCTACATTTTTCCAATATCTGCCTAATACCAAATAGTTGATCAGATGTAGATCGATCTATGCAGAATCCACATTGGTATTCTCCAATAATTTCATTGGCATATGGAATAAGTCAATGGTATAGTATAGTTGCAAACACCTTATTAGCAATATTTAATAAATTTATTTCTCTGTAGTTGTTACAATCTAATTAGTCGACGTTTTTGTACATTCGACAGATAATACCATCTTTCCACTCGTCTGCACTTGTTCCTTATTCCAAATCTTAACAATTAGCTCGTGCAGTTGACACCATAACGCATTTCCACCATGTTTAAATAGTTCACCCGGTAAGTTATCTGATCCAGGTGATTTATTATTCTTGAGCTTTAGAATAACATTCTTAACTTGGTGTATTGATTGTTCAGCTATAATATATATGTTTATATTTAATAAATTTTTAAAGTACTCGGCCTATCTTTCGAGACACCTTTCCTCTTGTACCATAACCTGTACATCTATATTTTAGCACAAAAACAGTCGTTGACTATATCCGTTGCGCATACAATTGATCCCCCTTGTACAATCTTCTGTTGTCATTGTTCCTGTTGAATTTTTCAAATTCGGCGTAAATTCTTCGCTCCAATTCTCGAAATTCCTCTTAGAGCGATAGTCTTCAATAGTAGCTCGCGTTAGCATTTTCAGCCTGGATGCCTTTCTACAATCATCATCAAACTACTCATTTCTTACTACCTTCGTTTAACGTATATAGTCAATGTATAAATGCCCTCAATTTTCTCAAAAAATTCATAAGACGTCTTCATGATTCAATGAACTGAAAATAAAATATTTAAATGGTCATTCCATTGTAATGCATTATGTGTCCTTTCAGGAAGCTAAAAGACTTTTTAAAACTATTCTAATGTTCAAACTTTGTACAATATATAAAGTACGAGTACATTCAATCGTTTTACATAATAAATTCATATAATGAAAATCTTAAGTTCACAAAAGGAATAGAATGATAGAATGGATGTTTTTCCTTTTCAATTCTGAGGATGCTGAAGACAATTTTCCAATGAAATTTTAATGTTATTCAAATTTAATGTGTAGATTTTTATTTTTGAATTTTTACTATATATTCGTATATATATAAAATTATTTATTATTTATAAAATATCCAAATACTATTTTCATAAATACTATAAAACTATATTTACTTTGTAATTTTATGAAAGGAAAATTTATGCATTGAGTTGAGATTTTTTGATTTATTAACTTCAATTTTCCTTTACTTAATACAAAATACAGAAATAGAAAGAATAAAACGGCCAGAGTATTTCAATAAATATTTAATTATATGAAATTTATTGAACATTGAGCGTTGTCAATGGAAAATGTTGATAATATCTATAATTATTATTGATTGAATAATCTATAATTATTGTTAATGTTATATATTGATTGGCACACACATGTGACTAGACACAAATGGTATTCTTCTGCTGTACATAATTATCATTGTATGATTAATACTAGTTCTACACGTCTTTTTTCCTTTTACACAAAATCTCAATCTTCATGTGTCTCTTAAAGCATTTTGAAAATATTTCAATTTTTAGTAAAAAAATTGCGATCTGATAATCATGTTCTCCTGATACAGAAATTATGGAATTTATATCAGGAAATCAATAATTCCTAATTTCATTTATCACTGCCGTTTCAACCACGTACACTATTACTGATTGATGTGAGCATTGAACACAACAGCCACAGAGGATTTCATTTCATTTCTATTGGAACACCTTAAACTTCATCTATGGCTTTCTTCGTTATTGATATCAATAAATCAATTTATCTCTAATGCAATTTTGATTGAATCTGTACAAAAAATTCCCAATGGATGAATTTTTTATTATAAAATAATTGAAATTTCTATTATCTGTTAATTATTATTCACCTAACCCAAGTAAGGGTTGATGAATTAATTAACAGTTTTTCTATTCACATTTTAAAGTAACTGTGCATATGGCACCTCATAACTTATTATTATTTACACGTTAATTAATTTGACAGTTTTCATATCTACCCAAATCATGAATTTCTTATTTCTGAAACGTTAATGTGATTTTTATATAAAACAAGAAAAACGTATAATTGGTTGCCAATTATTGGAGGCCCTGGAAATTGTTTAACGGATCACAACATAATATAAAAATATACATTAAAGAGAATTGCAAAATAGTTGATAAGTCGTTTCTAGAATGTCTGCTTAAATTAGTGAATGTTACTATCATATGACTTATTGTGATCAGTAAGGATTAAAAATTATATATGGGAGGTACGCAAGGAAGGTATCATGAGCAAATTAACATTTTCATATATTTTTAATTATAATAACGATTATTCCTACAAGACGATACACGAGTGATCTCGAATACAATAGTCCCTTGAAAAAAAATTACAGGTAAATAATACAAAAGAACAATATAATATAACATAATTATATTAATCTTTGATATTATACACTCAATTTTAATCAAAGAGGAGTAAAAAGTTTGTTTGGGAGGTACTTCAAGGAGTACTCCAATTTTTCTCACCATCGTACTATCGTTCACAAATGAGATAAAAATGACGCGAGCATAATTCCATGGCGATATGTCAAAGCAATCTCAAATTATCGTGCACAATATACATGGGAGGTACTTCAAGGAGTAAAAAGTTTGTATGGGAGGTAACTGAAGGAGTACTCTAATTTTCCTTATCTTCGAATTTAGCCTCACAAATTAGATAAAAGTGACACGTGCAAAATTTTATATCGATAGCTCAAAGCATTCTCTTGTATTGTCTTTGATATTATACACCCAATTTTAACCTAAAAGGAGTAAAATGTTTGCATGGGAGGTGCTTGAAGGGGTACTCCAATTTTCCTCATCTTCGAACTTAGACTCAGAAATCAGATAAAAGTGACACATGCATGATTTCATGGAGATATGTCCATGCAATATCCAGTTATCGTACGCAATATACATGGGAGGTACTCCAAGGAGTAATTCGATTAAGCTTAAACTCCCACACATCCTTTTAATTATAATATCAGTTGTATATGTAAAATTTGAAGTCTGTATGTATTATACACACAATTTTAATCTAAAAAATAAAAAAAGAGTAAAAAGTTTGTATGGGAGGTACTTGAAGGAGTACTCCAATTTTCCTCATCTTCGAATTTAGCCTCACAAATCAGATAAAAGTGACACGTGCAAAATTTCATAGCAATATCTCGAAGCATTCTCAAGTTATCGTGCGCACAGACTGACGGACGGACGGACGGACGGACGGACATCCTTAAATCAGCTTTTTTTTTCAATTATAAGCACTTTTGTGTAATGTTTTTTTTTCTGAGATGTTTATTTCTTGGCGTTACATGAACGAAATCAAATACAATAGACCCTATGAACTTCGTTCCCAGGTTATAAAAACTTCTAAAATTATTTATGATAGTAATGAATTCGTTTTCTATTATACATATTTTCCATTATAGTCATTAACTATTTGAAATATATGATGTCAAGTCATTGAGACAGTTTCTGCAGTCTTTCCATCTGATATTCTGTGAAATAAATGATAGTACGATATAGTCAAAATAATAATGATCATCTAATTTCAACATTTAACAGACGCCATTGATTTCTGGTCAGTGATTTCGTTAACGACGATACTTAGTCACGTTGCTATTAGACAATAAGGTCTTCTGCTAATGATTCCGGTCAACGATTCCGAACTAATAGTCATTACTTTCAACTTTGAAACATTATGATCTTTAGATCGACTTATAAGTTGTATTGAACAATTCGCTTTGATTTCACACATATCACACAGTTAGTGATGGCAGATGGTGGTAGCTGATACCATATGGTTCAGTCATGGTTTATATGATATATTCCATTAATTAAACATGTGTTCGTTAAGTACTGTAGAATTTTATTGTATCAAATTGGAATCATCTGATTAACAAATGTTACTTTTTAATGTATACATGAATTTGACGTCCATTTGAGAATCAGTGCAATTGAAGTTATTTAACTATTATACAAAATATTTGTTAACATGTTTAGTAATTCTGACAAAATTTTCATAAATGCAGACATACTCGTATAAATACATTCTATTTAACAAGGTATTAATTAAGGTTTCAACATCTCTTCAACATTCTACTAGACATATAATTTTAGCATACTTCATTTACACAATTTATGTTTGCAAACAAGCAAAAAGTTTACCATTCAAAATAAAACTTTTGCTTTCATAAATTACATACGTTTTGTTTCACCCCTCATTTGCGTTAAGGGCACTTTTTACACATTAAAATAAAATTAATTCTGATAAATATGTTTTTATATGTAATCTTTATTTACGCTACTAACACTCATGTCATAAAATTTAATTTCATATAAATCAAAAATGTGAACGGTCAACTGGAAAAATATGATAAGGAATAATTCACACAAAGATATTGCACATCCGGATAGCATTTCCGGTTCATTCTGCATATTATGTAAAGTTTATCTTTGTAAAATATTAAGTATTAAAAGCTGTTAAGCAGCAGATATGAAGGATATAATGACAATAATATAATGGAATATGTTATTTGTATATTTACTATTCACAATATATAATCATGTAGGACATTTGGGGACGATTTTATCTGAATGGAAAAAATCTTAGGTGCAGAAAATTTATTGCATATCCTTCAGATTTAAATAACATAATGCTTGTACTTTATAGACATTGGATTGCTATCATTAGACAATCAAACTCATTTTAGTGTATGCAGTTATATCACAGTAAACATATATACCCGTCGAATTCAATTGCCAGTCCACGGACATGTAATATTTGATTAATTGATACCAGTAAAACTCAAATACGAGTATTATGGTTTATTATTCTGCAAATATTCCAGCAAGACATAAATTTTAACCTGAAAACATTTGAATATGGCAAAAAGCTTCAGTAAATGGGAAATTAAAGACAGGAATGTAACAAAGAAAATAAGGAAACGTTAATTCCACTACTATACTAAAGGATAACAATAAAGAAGCTGTAGAACTAATTATTCGCACCGTATTCTATTCAAATGTCTAAATATGATTATAGAATATACTGTGAGGACGCAATACATTTATACATTTAGTATTTGGAAATAGAGACCATAGATTTTTGCAGTTCAAATTGGCAATAAATATCTTGAAGTCATTTAATGACCTTGAAATAATGAAAAATTAACATAATAATATTTGGTTAATAATACTGTTTTTGATAAAAAAAAAACTATGGCCAATATCACATCATTGTGGAGTGAAACAAATTTAATCATATAACTGACACGAGACCAAACTGCAAGTGTGAATCTTATTGTCCCATCGCCGTCTTCACAATTTGTAGTACGGAGATCAGCGCTTTCTTTATTTTGTTCGCGTTTACGTCAAATGACTGCATAATTTGGAACAATTAGGATGAAACCTGTAAGCATATATTCTATTTGGAATAGACTCTTTAGAAGGCGATGCGGTAGTACATATTGCGTTCCATCAAAATACCATCAAAATTAGATCAATATCTCCTTGACATTATCGATTTTATAATAATTTCATGTACATATATAGTTCACCTATCCTGAAATTTTCTGTCTTTGAGTTTTAAAAAATCTCTATTGATTATAAATTGAGATAATTTTAATTTTAACTTTTAATTAAATTACTTTATGGTCTTTTTTCGTTTGCCATCAACATAAAATTCAATTTGAGAAAAATTAAGCTAATTATTTGAGTAAGCGAATTATTATATCCTTAATTAATGTTTTCCCTTTCTTTTTTTTTTCTGATGTTCGTATTTTCTATATTACATTTAATTGAATACATACTTCAATCAAACTTGAAATGAAAATTAATAAGGAAAGTTTCTTCCTTGAATTTCTATGAAGAGGAATAAAATACGTATTTCATTCAATAAACGACCATATAATAAGGGGAATTTTCGTCATGTACTTCAATAAACGATTTACAGTATTTTCCTATTTCAATGAAATTTAACTTTCTTATAATATGCATAAGGATCCATATGTCAGCATGGTTTTTTGTATATATATATGTGTATATTGCATACGAAAATCCATAAGGATCACATTTTCTGGAAAATGCATACTTTTGCATGAAATAAAAAAAAAAATCATTGAAAATATGAACTTTTATGAAAATATAACATTAAAAAAAGAGAAAGAAATGATGAATAGAATCAATAAAAAGGAAATAAAAGGACATATCAACAACAACAACATACATTATGGTTTATTTTTATATCCCTAAGGAAATTATATTTTCCTTTACATTTAATTCACGAAAGAAATGTGTAGCTTTCTTTGTACATATATGCGAAGGAGTGCTACTTGCATAAAGGACTTCATGTTGATGATGATAAATAATCAAATGAAAATTAAATTGGTATAATAAAAATGTTATATGTTTATTTAATAAAAATATCAAAATGAACTTTTCATGTTTAATTAAACTTCAAAATAAACATCCTTTATCCCTAAACGATTGCTTTTGCCATATATTTGATTCCCAATATAATACCAAATAAAATGTTCAAGGGATTGAAAACGTATTAAAGTATAAATCTCTTAATTTATCTTAAACGTATTTAATATATTTGAGTTTTTATTTTTTGTTACATAAAAAGGAGGATGTTGTCATCAGTGCTGAATGAATGTGAAATGAGCGACGACAGTGTAATTTCTGTTTTTTTTTATTTATTTATTTATATATTTTTTTTGATCCTTGCTAAACTTTCCTCACATATTTGCAAGTCATAGAGCAATGAAATTCATCTCAACATACTGCCTTTAGTATTGCACGTTTGATATTATGACAAATTGTCGAGGTGTTATAAAAAGAAGCTATTTGAAGTTATATTTTGTGTGATTTCTGTGAAATGAGAAGAATCGGGGGAACGTTTGGAGGATGTTTGAATGAAATAAGAAAAATTGTAATAAGTTTTTTTCTTTTTCCTTTTTTTTTTTTGTATAAATTTTAATATTTCTATATGATTAGATTCTATATATCAATGTGTATAATGAAAATTCTTATTTTCATTTTGATCCTGTAGATGTAACTATATGAATGGTTACTAAAGAAAATTCATTTTAGAAAAGTATAAAATATTTGACTATTTATATGCCATTTAAGGATAAAATATTATGAATTTATATGTCAAAAGTAAAATGAAAATTTTATTCATAAAATTTGCACCTTATACTCGTATATTATGTTGATTTAATAGTTAAAATTAAGATTTATGTAGCCCATTTTTTTTTTTATTCAAACACAGGTATTACATCAAACTGTAACCGATGAAGGGTATATATTATAACTATGTAGAAGCTTACGATATGTAATTTGAAACAAATAAAGTATTAATATATTTTAAATTAAATTGAGGAAAGATTGTTTATTTTTTGATCATCTCGACCCCTACCTCATGCGGGAGTATATGAGAATGGTGAAAATAGATTTAATTTTTAATTTGGGCTCGTGTTTGCATAGATGTTAGTATAAATATTCGTTTACGGTGGTCACCAAATGGAGGTATCATATGAACTTGACTAGGAATTCAATTCACTACTGAAATTGATCGCAACCCAGATCATCAGATAGTTACCTTAAACTCATAATAAAAATCTTTTGGCGAAACTTATTATTAAATGAAAATTTGTAGAAACCTATATGAATACGATTATCATGCAAAAAAAAATTAAACTCATACACAGCGTAGTACAAAACATGGATGACCAAAAAAAAAAACGTGACGAAGAACTTTCAACATCGAAACTGATACCTCTTTGTAGATAGAATTTAAAGTCGTGATCGGACACCCGGAAATATGGCGGTGGTTTGTTGATGCCCAATGAACTCACGATCATTGAGCAGTTATGCATATATTGGGTGAAAATTGTGTATCTACTATGGTACTAATATATTTACCCAATTCATTTATTATATTCACGAATTTTTGGTATTCATTTCATATTTTTTTTTATATAATTGAATGTTAATAATGAATTGATAGAAATATTAAGAACATTCTTACTCATATTAAGTCAAGTATATCAGCCTCAAGGAAAACCAATTTTAGACAAAATATACTTTAATGTATATAAAACAAATAATTCCGAATTTCATTGTTATTTACATTCAGTTACTAAATAAATAAGACATTTTATCGAAATATTTTTCAAATATAAGGGTAGTATTATCGTTTAGTATAATTTTCGGGAGAAAAAAAAAAATATCATAAATTGTCTTAAGTATAAATCTTCAATATATAAGCAAAAATATTTTGGCTCAAAGTAATATTCCTTTTGTTTCTCCAAATTGTACAATTTATATGAGACTATTTATGTATACACTCGCATGTACCTCCCTTGAAGAACGAAAAAACAAAAAACAAAAAAAAATAAAAGAAAAAAATATTTAATAACGAAACATTGAATGTAAATAGCAAATCAATAGAAATGCCTGAAGGAATTTTATGAATATAGAAATTTAGGGGTGT